>OZ030009.1:47337509-47392509 GCA_964023405.1 Apodemus agrarius
CCGGGGCACTTCTAGGTGTGGTTGGTGCAGAGTGGATGCTGAGCTCTGGGGTGGGGCTAGGGACCCCCTTCAGTCTGTGCCCTACCCTTGACCCTCTGTCTGTCTGCCTTGACTGGCTGACCCAGCCCCTTACCTGAAACCTTTCCACAAGCTAACCTGCTGTCTCCAGTTCAGGGAGAAGGAGGCAAGGAGCCAGTGCAGATGGGTCTGGTACGATTTCCGTCTCCATTTTCAGTGTTGGTCTCGGGCTCACTGCCTGCGATCCTGGTGCCTGCGGTTCCTGGACCTCCCTAGGGTCTGTGGCAGAGGCTGGGTTCCCTCCTGGGTCAGATTTCTCTTTTTTGCCTTCACAGCTATGCTGACCGTCCCCGCACTGTCCTTTTTCTCAGACACGTTAACCCCCACACCTCCTCTCTCTCTAGTGTTTGTTTATCCTTTAAGGACTCCTATAAACATCTTCTGGTGGGGCTCAGATGGAAGCAGAGATACGTGTACATATCACCTGTATCTTTTCTTTAATTATGCATTTGGATTTTCAAGCCAGGGTTTCTCTGTGTAGCTCTAGATGCCCTAGAACTTGCTCTGAGGTCCAGGGTGGCCTTGAACTCAGATATCCACCTGCCTCTGCCTCTGCCTCCTGAGTGCTAGGGTGAAAGTCGTGTGCCACTACTGTCCAGCTAATTTTTAAAATAAAAAAAATGTATTATGCCGGGCGGTGGTGGCGCACGCCTGTAATCCCAGCACTTGGGAGGCAGAGGCAGGCGGATTTCTGAGGTCGAGGCCAGCCTGGTCTACAGAGTGAGTTCCAGGACAGCCAGGACTACACAGAGAAACCCTGTCTCGAAAAACCAAAACCAAAAAAAAAAAAAAAATGTATTATATGTGTAAGAATGTATGTGAGAGCCGGGCGGTGGGTCAGCCAGAAGCGCTGCTCCCCTCGGCAATGCTAGGGATGCTAACGTCACCTCCTGTGAGGCAGCGGGGTGCGGTGCATAGAGCATGAAACATTGGGCACAGTGCTCCAAGCCCCCCCACCCCCAGCGGCCCGAGCTGGGGGTGGGGAGGGAGGCTGACACCATTCAGGCTTCCTATCTATGTCCCTGTTGGCATTTTCAACTTCAATCCTGTTTTCAGTGGCACCTGATGGCACCAGCTCTCTAGTCTTTCCCAATAGGAGATTCCTTAGCTTTGTGCTCTACTGACATGGGGCGTAGACTCTTGAATCTGCTGTGTTGGCAGTCTCCCACCTACTTCTCCACTTAACAAAGGACTTTTTTTGCACATGGATTCCTCCATTTGTTCTCGTGGGTCTATCTATGCTCTAAGAGTTCTGTTTGATCTTTAGAGACACGTTTATTATAGACTCATAGGTAGGAGCTTCAGTGGGGGAGAGGACACCACGCCATTTGAGTTAAGCGGGCGTGCAGGTCAGCCACATGCTGGAAGGGAAGCTTTAGAGAAAGACTAAGGCCAATGTACAAGAAAAAGCAAACTTCAGCTCTGGCCAGCATTAGCTTTGAGACTCACCCCTTTACTTTTATTTCAGTGCATTTACAGGAGAGCAAGAGGCTAATGCATTTGTCTTAAGTTGCTTTTCTACTGCCATGACAAAGCACCAGGACCAGGGAAACTTATAAAAGAGAGAATCTAGCTCAAGGGCTCACAGTTCCAGGGGTTAGAGTCCATGACCAGGGCAGTGGGGAACATGGCAGCAGGTAGGTAGGCAAGGCTCTGGAGCAGAAGCTGAGAGCTCACATCTTAGCCACAACCACGAGAAGCATGAGGGCAGACAGCTAACTGAGGATGGTGTGGGCTTTTGAAAATTCAAAGCCAGGTCCAAGAGACACACCTCCTCCAGCTAGGCCACACCTCTCAATCCTTCCCAAACAGTTCCACCAACTGTGGACCAAATATTCAAATATATGAGCCTATAGGTGGTCATTCTCATTCAAATCACCACAGATACCCAGTCAGTTCATGTGAAGCATAGTGCAATTTCTGAGTTTCAAAGGCAAAATAATAATCTCTCTAGTATATATCTAAAAAGATAGGTTTTTAGATTTGTATTTGCTTGTTTTGTTTTGTTTCTTTCTTTTTTTTCTTTTTCTTTTCTTTCTTTCTTTTTTTTTTTTTTGAGACAAAGTTTTCCTGTGTAGCCTTGTCTCATTCCTGGAATTCATTCTGTATACTAGGCTGGCCTCAAACTCCCAGAGATCTGCCTGTCCCTGCCTCCTGAGTACTGGGCACCACCATTGACTAGCAAAAGGCAATATATATTCTTTTGGATTTACCTTTAACTTTTTGCCCTTTTAACTTTTTCTTCCTTTAAAATTTTAATTAATTTTTTTGTTTTTGTTTTTGTTTTTTCGAGACAGGGTTTCTCTGTGTAGCCCTGGCTGTCCTGGAACTCACTCTGTAGACCAGGCTGGCCTCGAACTCAGAAATCCACCTGCCTCTGCCTCCCAAGTGCTGGGATTAAAGGCATGCGCCACCACTGCCCAGTAAAATCTTAATTAATTAATTTGTGTGTGTGCATGTGTGCATGCATAGACATCGTGTGTACAAGTGCCAAGCACCTATATTGTCAAGGACAATATCAGCAATTAGTTACATTTTAAAAAAATATTTATCTATTTTATCTTTGAGTACACTGTCACTGTCTTCAGACACACGAAAGGAGGGCATCAGATGTCATTGCAGATGGTTGTAAGCCAACATGTGGTTGCTGGGAATTGAACTCGGGACCTCTAGAAGAGTAGCCAGTGCTCTTAACCACTGAGCCATCTCTCCAGCCCAACTAGTTACAATTAAAAGCAGTCAGGATTCATGGGTCCCAGAATGGAACTCAGATCCTTGGGTTTAACAGTGTCTTTACCCTCTGAGCCATCTCACTGGCTCAAGCCAGCTAATCTTTAATCGAATCAAACCCGTCAGGCATATTTTAGGTTTACTCTTCTGAAACACACACACAGTAGAACACATGATTTGTACAATTCTCAAGGAAAAGAATCGAATTATAAATCTTTTTCTGTAGTCAAAATATCATTTGTTTTCACACAAGACAAATGAGAGCCAACTGAGGGTTGCAGACACATCCCAAACATATCCCTCCTGAGAACGTTACCAGGGATCTTCTCTAGCCAGATGAAGTAGGACAAAGAGCTCAAGAACGGGAGGGACATAAAAATATTTCTGGCTACAATATACCAGACTCATGTAACCAGCAATAAAAGGCAAACTAATAATCCAAACATCAGCTGCTGGGATAATCTTCTTGTGCACAGCGGAAAGCTTGTCTTTGTATTATTCAAATGTTGGTTTCGGTACCAGCAGAGAGCTAATACCTGGACTTTGGTATTGTTATCTTTACAAAACACTGAGACTGTTGACGGTTGATATAAATCAAGCAAAGAGGAACTGAAGACAAAGTTTTAAACAGAACAAAGGTCGAAATTTTTGTTTGTTTGACAAGTTCTTGCTATGTAACCTATGTAGCCCAGGGTGGCCTATGTAGCCGAGGATGGCCTAGAGCTCCCAGTCCTGCTCTAAGCTCCCAAGGGCAGAGATTACTTGAGTGTGCCACCATACTCTACTACGTGATAAACAAAATCCATGAAGAAATCACAAAACCATGATCTTTCCTATTTCCAAATATGCGACTCAGTCTCATATAATAACAGGAATTCTCAGTAGATCTGTCTGAAAATATGTCAAATGAGAGCTTGTAGTAATTATTTGGAGGCTTCAGATAGATAAAATTTACTCTGCCATTTCAGACACTTGAGAAACATTTATAAGGGGGCCGGAGAGATGGCTCAGCAGTTAAGAACACTGACTGCTCTTCCAGGAGTCCTGAGTTTAAATTCCAGCAACCACATGGTGGCTTACAACCATCTGTAATGGGATCCGATGCCCTCTTCTAGTGTGTGTCTGAAGACAGCTGCAGTGTACTCATATAAATAAAAAATGAATAAGTCTTAAAAAAACATTTATAAGGGGACAGGATGACTCAGCAGTTAAGAGCACTAACTACTCTTCTAGAGGTCCTGAGTTTAATTCTCAGCAACCATATGGTGTCTAATAACCATCTATAATGGAATCCAATGCCCTTTTCTGGTGTGACTGAAGACAGCTACAGTGTACTCATATATGTAAAATAAATAATTTTAAAAAAGGAAACATCTATAAAAACTGATTATCTAGGAAACTCTCAATAGAAGTGTCTAAGCTAAAATGTCATCATAGAAAATTTTATGTCGCTGGGCATGGTGGCATACGCCTGTAATCCCAGCACTTGGGAGGCAGAGGCAGGTGGATTTCTGAGTTCGAGGCCAGCCTGGTCTACAGAGTGAGTTCCAGGACAGCCAGAACCACACAGAGAAACCCTGTCTCGAAAAACCAAAAAAAAAAAAGAAAGAAAGAAAGAAAGAAAGAAAGAAAAAGAAAAAAAGAAAATTTTATGTCCATTTTTCTGAACATAATATGATAAAGCAAGAAGTTAATGCTAAAGAGAATCTGGAAATTAGAAAGCACACATTTTTAAATTTATTTATTTATTTATTTATTTATTTATTTATTTTGGTTCTTTGGATTTGGTTTTTTTGAGACAGGGTTTCTCTGTATAGCCCTGGCTGTCCTGGAACTTACTTTGTAGACCAGGCTGGCCTTGAACTCAGAAATCTGCCTGCCTCTGCCTCCAAAGTGCTAGGATTAAAGGCGTGCGCCACCACTGCCCAGCAAATTAAATTTTCAGTTAGTGCACAAACGTGCCTTAGGTATGGGAGCACACACATGTGTGGTATTATTACCCATCCCTTGACCTCCCCTGCCCTCTCCAACCCCTTGACTTCTGCTCTCAAGAGAGGCCTCTTCTGGCTGGGTGTGGTGACACATGTCTCTAATCCCATAAGGCAGGTAGATCTCTGTGAATTCCAGGCCAAGCCGTGGGCTTGTGGCTGTAAAATGTATAAAGCTGCAGATAGCAGAGGTGCTGGAGAAGTGGTTGGTCTGCCATTTCCCCGTCTTCTAATGAGTAAGCCCGGTTTGAAGAGGCATTCGAAGGGAGGGCAGAGAAGGCAGGAGCAGGATATGTGGCTCTGACTCTGATCTTGTGCATTATTTCACCTCCTGGGCCGAGGCAGAATGTGGCCTCGGGTGCTGAGACACGGGGAGAGCATGTGTCAGAGGTGCAGAACCTCCCAGAGTGTGTCAGTTCACTGACTTTTTCTTAGTCTCAGTTCCAAATCTGTCTTGGGCTGGAAGCACCAGGTCTCGGGCTTCTATCCAGGTCACATCTGATGTGAGTCCTGTACGGGAAAGGTCACTATTTTATGTGTATACAGTAGGTGTTCTATGTGTTTTTACTAGACAGCAGAGCTCCATCTGGCTACCTTTCTGGATCTTTTGACTGGGATATTTTAGTTTATTTTGTTATAGATCCCCAGACCTTAGAATAGCTGGCCCCAGGATGGAAGAACCATTCAGGCCTTGGAACCCAGCAAACCGAGAATAAAGACCAGCAAAGTCTGGGAAAACCCCCAAAGGTACTTATTTTGCCTTTTGGTTTCTGGGGTTCCACTTCTGGATAACTGTCCTTGCTAACTGGGGCACGTCAATACGGCATGTGGGCTTGTGCTTAAAGGTTCACCCGGAGAAAGACTACACTTGGATATTGAACACCCAGCGTGGTCAGTGGCTTGGCCTGAGCTCATGACAGGGTAGCCTTGTCTACACCATTTCTGTTTTTAAGACAGACTCTTCCTATTTAGCCCTTAACTGGCTTGGAACTAACTGTGTAGACCAGGGCTGACCTCAGACTCACAGATATACCCTCCTCTGCCTCGAGTGCTGGGATTAAAGGCATGTGTTGTCACACCCAGCCCTAAGTGGGATTTTAAAATTCCTTTTGGGTGCGATGGTGTGCCCTTCAATCCCAGCACTGGGAAGGCGTTATCTCTAAATTTGAGACGGACCTGGTCTACCCACCAAGCTCCAGGGCCTCCAAGGCTGCATAAGTAAGACACTGACTCAAAGACAAAAACAAAGCAGAAGCTTCCGCTGGCCTCCGTGTGGACCGGTGCCAGCCTGGCCGCTCCCTTACTGGCCTCGTCCTAGGGACAGCGACTGTCCATGGCTGTCCCGTGTGCCATTAGCCACAGCTCTGCTTAAACACAAAAGCTTCCCTGATTCTCCGGACAGTGTCTCTTTATTCTCAGCCTCTTGCACACCCCGGGCTAGCACATGCTTCCCAGTGGTACCCTGGCTTCCTCGCACGCCCACGGTGAGGCTAGACAGAGTGTCTCTGTTGCCCTGCTCCAGCGTCTTGCTGATATGCAGAGGAGGAACTCATGGGCACTTGTCAAATCATGAGCCTGTATGTTCATTAATGAAATGGGCCAGCGACCAAGTAACGTTCATGAACGGAACACTTGAGAAGCTTCTGGGTTAACTTGGCCTTGGACATCGAGCTGAGCTCTTGGGCTTGATTCTGTTAGAAGCCATAGGTTTTCATAAAAAGCCAGCTTTATTTATTTCTATTTTTAAAGATTTCATTCATTCATTCATTCATTCATTCATTCATATGAGTACACTGTAACTGTATACAGACACACCAGAAGATGGCATCTGATCCCATTATAGATGGTTGTGAACCACCATATGGTTGTTGGGAATTGAACTCAGGAACTCTGGTTAGTGCTTCTAACCACTGAGCCATCTCTCCAGACCTATTTCTATTTTTTATTTACTTATTATTTTTTTTGAGACAAGGTTTCACCAGGTACCCTTGACTAACCTGGAACTCACTATGTAGAGCAGGCTGACCTGTAACTCAGAGATCCACCTGCCTCTGCTTTCTGAATGTTAAGAATAAAGGTCTGTGTCACCACACCCAGCCCTAAAAGTAAAGATCTAGAATAGAACGATTTATCTACATAAATATCATTCTTCCTCAGGCATGCAATTAATTTATGAGGTTTAAACTTATTCATTTTTAATTTTCACTTAATATGTATATATGCAGTGTTTGTGTGTAAATGTAGTGCCCACAGTGGCCAGAAGAGGGAGCTTGATCCATAGAGCTGGAGTTGAAGGTATTTGCAGCTTGATGTGGGCGCTAGAAACTGAATTTGCCGGCTATAATCCCAGCACTTGAGAGGCAAGAGGCAGGCGGATTTCTGAGTTCGAGGCCAGCCTGGACTACAGAGTGAGTTCCAGGACAGCCAGGACTATACAGAGAAACCCTGTCTCGAACCCCCTCCCCCCAAAAAAAAGAGAAACTGAACTTGCGTCCTCATCAGGCACTATGTGTTCTTTCAACCACTAAGCCGTCCTCTAGGCCCTAAACATTTAAATGTACTTATGCCTGTGGAGGCTAGAGGACAAGCCGAGGTGTCCTTTAGTACTGCCCACCTTATTTGGGCGGTGGGATCTGCCATAGGTCTGGAGATCACCCACTAGGCTAGGCTGACTGTCCAGTGAGCCCAGATCTGCTCGTCTCCGCCTCCCCAGTGCTGGGCTTACAGCACATGCTGCAAGGCTACCTTTTCACGTGAGCGCTGGAGAGCGGACCGAAGTTATCTCGTTGCATAGCAGACACTGCTGGCTGAGCCATCTCCCCAGCTCCCGGCTTCTGAGTTTGACAGAGGCATACAGTCATGAAACCACAAGCAAGAAAGTTTCTTCAGGCTGCCTGCGTCAATGCGTCAATGCACTGTGTCCACGCCGGTGACAAAGGTGTCTGCCATTCCCAAAGGGTATCCACCACGCGCGGACACGTCTCTCCCAGTGTTCCTGAGGCCGCCCGTGTTGCAGAGGTAGCTTGGTCCTTTGATGCTAAAATGTATCACTGAGTGCACGGGCCGCCTATGTCCATATCTCAGCTGCTGTAAGGGGCTGTGCAGAGCTCTCCAGAGAGCCAGGTTTCCACTTCTTTCTGGTGACTCTCCCAGAGTAGGATACTTAAGTCATTAGGTAAAGTGGACATTCAGTGGCCTACGAAATAGTCAGAGCGTTGGGTGATGCCGAGCTGTTTGTATTTGCACCAGTGCTGTGCGGGGCTTTACTAGCCCACATCCTGAGTGTGTTTCCATTGGTTGGTGGTGCTGGGGAGAGACAAGCACTGTGCCCTGAGCTACATCCCAGCCGCACCACGTCATTGTTCTGTGAGAGCTTCGACTTTGAATTCTTGTTCTAATTGTGTTTCACTGCGGTTTGAATTTGCATCCCCTCCCCATGTTGAACTTCTCCCCGCCCCCTTCTGCGCTGAAGCATCTTCAAAGCTTTTCATTCTTCCTAAAGAGCAGGCTGCTCGCATCCTTCTATTACCCTTGGAGAGCTCTTTGTCTTTTGTTTTCCATTGCTGCTTGTGTGTGTGTGTGTGTGTGTGTGTGTGTGTGTGTGTGTGTGTGTCTGTGTCTGTCTGTGGGTGTGTGCACATGAGTGCAGATGCCCGCAGAGGGCCTCAGCTCCCTCTGGCGCTGGGTTAGAGGCGGTTGTGAGCCTCCCGGTGTGACTGCTGCGAACCGACGGAGTGTGGACCCTCTGCTTAGCCATGTCCCCAGCCCCCACCTTCTGAGAATGCTTTCGGTGTTATTAGCAAAAGTCATTTCTTCAACTTTGTATTTACAAATACAAGTAGATATTTACTCCAAGGTGCTCAGAAGGGTTTTAAAAGAAAGTAACTCCGGTATTTTCTTTAGAAGCTACACTATGGTGCTTTAGGTAGGTGGATGGAGCTGGGAAGGACAGAGACAAAAGATTCTGTCTCAGTCTAGATGGAAGATGAGGCTCTAGAGGAAGAACAGAGACATGACACAGATCCACTGGGGGGCAGGAGAGGCTCCTCACTCCGTGAGCCCTCTCTCTCACCTTCTGTCCTCTGACGAGTATCTGTGGCATATCCACGCAGCTCTAGCTCATGACTGAGGGTCACGGGCAAAAGCATAAAACAGCCGTAGCCCTGTCTTCCCCTGCCACCGTTGGAGAGAGCAGGCAGAAACTGAGAGCATGCCAGCTTGCTGTGCTTTTACACGTGTATAAAATGTAGTCTCGAGTGTGTGTGTGTGTGTGTGTGTGTGTGTGTGTGTGTGTGCAGGCACACTTGTGTGGATGCCTGGCACATGTGTTTATATGTGTGTAGAAGCCTCAGGTTTACCTAGGGTGTCTTTCTCCATCGCTTTCTGCTTTATTCACTGAGGCAGGGTCTCTTGCTGAAGTTGGATCTCACCAATTCTGGCTAGTGTAGCTAGCCTTCTTGTGGTTTTTCCTCTGAGCTCTTATAAGACAGTCTGGTTATGATAGAATGGGTATAAAATAGAGAACTCCCTTAGAAAGGACGCTTTGTTGTAAAAGCTCTGGAGGTCACGGATGGGGAACTCACTGCCT
Source organism: Apodemus agrarius (assembly GCA_964023405.1). Taxonomy (NCBI): domain Eukaryota; kingdom Metazoa; phylum Chordata; class Mammalia; order Rodentia; family Muridae; genus Apodemus; species Apodemus agrarius. The sequence goes on from OZ030009.1 coordinate 47,346,894, forward strand.
TGCAGGAGATCATGCCCAGCTTTTTTCTCTTTTTACAGGGAACGGATTACACCTTTTACGAAGGGCAAGTGCCCTCCAACCGTGAACTACAGTTCAGACCCTACTCCTTAAGGCCACTCGGGAAGAACAGCCTGATGCAGCCAGAGAGCCCAAGGCCGGAAGAGAAAATCTTGGGAATGGGAAAGGAAGCAGGGGTCTTGGAGAATGCCTGGGAGAGGGGAGAAGGCAGGAGGGGTCATCTTTGCTGTAGCCCTGTGGTCAAAAGTCACAGTGTCCGCTGGGACAGCAGAGGCCCAGGTATCTTTTGTTACAAGAGAGCCATTGTCCTAAGCATTCCGGTCAGCTGGTGACTTGAATTTGGGAGCCAGACAGCGGGAGGGTGGAAGAGGGGACCGTGGGCGACGCCCTGCAACCCCTTGCACTGTAAAGGCAGAGCATGGGTACCTAACTCATTGTTGTCCCAGAATGAGGCGGGGAGAGGAGATTGGTTGTGTGGTAGTCTGGGTGCCCACCCCTTCACTCCCACACCTCCCCACCCCATCCCCGCTCCCCTACCCCTGTAGGAAAACCCCCATCTCCACGCTAGGGCTAGGACACTCTGGAAGCTCAACAGAGCCTCATGCTGGGAGGAGATGGCTGACTTCCGGGCGTCCAGCCATTGAGACAGCCTCTGCGCCCCACAGTTAGTATCATGGGCTCACCAGTGTAGTCAGAGGTGGGTCCCCGGGGGTGAGTGACAACATCCTGTGACGGTCCCCTCACTGTTTACATCAATGACAGTTGAGCATGGTGGGGGAACCAGTTGTCCCCAGACCCAGAAAAGAGGCTGTGGAGACCCGACAGACTCAGCCACAGAACTTACGTAATAAAGCAATTTCAGACACGCTTTCTTAGAGCGGGTTTTACCAGTGGCTTCCTCATGTGTGTCCAAGTTGTGGTTGTGGAAGAAATGAAACCAAACCGTCTCTAGTCACAGAGATAACACAATCCTCTATGTAAAAACTCACCCACAGGCTCTTCAAACTGGCCTGGCAGTCAAGTTAGCAAAGTATCAGGAAATAAGATCAGGCTATCCAACGAGCTTTCTATAGACTAGAAACACACCATCGCAAACGGGAAATCTAAAATACCATCTGAAAGAGCTAAGGGTTCTAATAGCCAGCCTCTTGGGGTTAGAGCCACATACCAAGTCACTTAGTTTTCATGTAGTCATTGGGGTTCATATAAAATAAAAAAATAAATATTGTTTAAAAGTTTAAAAAAAAATAGGGCTGGAGAGATGGCTCAGCGGTTAAGAGCACTGACTGCTCTTCCGAAGGTCCTGAATTCAAATCCCAGCAACCATATGGTGGCTCTCAACCATCGGCAAAAGAGATCTGACGCCCTCTTCTGGTGCGTCTGAAGACAGCTACAGTGTACTCACAATAATATACAGCAAGCAAGCCGCCCGGAGCGAGCAGAAGTCCTGAATTCAAAATTCCCAGCAGCCATGGCTCACAACCAGCTACAGTGTACTCACACACATTAGATAGATAGATAGATAGATAGATAGATAGATAGATAGATAGATAGATAGATAGAGAATCTTTTTTAAAAAGTTAAAAATAGCTGCAATAAAACTTTAAAAAGACCATTTATTTACCTTATAGAATGAGTACATTTAAGAAATATTTTTTGTCAACTATTATATTCCTAACGGTCACCATCACCCTAGAACAGGTGGGCAGATTTAGAATTCCCTGCCTCTGTAGGCAGGAAACCTGGGACGTTCATTTGAATACTCCGCCCAGGAGATAACCGGTGAGGGTGTGTGCGTATTGAAAATCTCGTGTGCTGCAGGGTTTTCACCTCTGGTGGCACAGGATTATCTGAGTGCCACTGCAGGCTTTATAGCCCATGGAGGGCTGAAGTCCCAGGGACAGCACCACACCCTGCAGGCGCTGACCCCCCTGGGTGGAAGCTGGTATATAAAAGTCCTCAGCCTCGCCGTGCTCAGCAGATCTGACAGGTGTTTTACAGACTTTTGTTTTCTGATATATGTGACTCTGGTTGCCCACGCCCCTCCCACCCACCCTCACCATGTCACTTCCCATTTTTCTTTATCTCCTTGAATGCAAGTCCTTAGCTCAGGGTTGGGGTTGGCTTCTAGGGAAAGACCAGCCAAGATGAACACTGATAAAAAAATTTTTTCTGACATCCATGGGTCATCTGGTCTGGTTTGGATACCTCAGTTTGGAGACCACGCTTCCATGACAACAGCTGCGCCTGTCTGATTGTAAAAGGCTCTCTTAGGTGTGAAGCGGGCTCCAGGCTTCCTGTGCCTTTCGGCTCCTACCTGAACAGGGCCTTGAATGAACACGGAGAGCCAGGGTTTATAACCTCGGCCCACCGGAGGCCTTCGGCAACCTGTGGAGAAGGCTGGTGTGGAGGTGACCATGAGGCTGGCTCCTGGCTCTGCCCACTGAACTCCATGCAGTTGCATGTGGAGCAACAGGCTGGGCTTGCCCTGAATGAGGACCTGGGTCCAATGAATGTCAGACGCACGAGTCTCACAAAAGTCACGTCAGGTTCCAGCGCCTCTCTAATAGCCCAGCGATTTCCCACACTCAGGTGTGGAATCCCACCAGGTTGTGGCAAGTCCTGAGCGGGCGGGGAGTGGCCCCTTCCAAGCTGTGCTATCAAACCCCACAAGGACCAGCCCTGACACAGTCAGTGTGCATCAGACGAAAGCAGTCCCAGTCTAAATCCCGGTGACCAGCTGGTACACAGGGACAGGTGGGCACTGGCCAGTGCCTTGGTAGAGCTGGGTGTGACTAATATGACAAACTCAAGTTCGGACTGGGGCATACTCACTGAGGATGCCCTGCACCTTTTCTTTTCTTTTCTTTTCTTTTCTTTTCTTTTCTTTTCTTTTCTTTTCTTTTCTTTCCTTTCCTTTCCTTTCCTTTCCTTTCCTTTCCTTTCCTTTCCTTTCCTTTCCTTTTTTTTTTCTTACCAACTGAGGATGGTGGGGCTGTCATTGTGAACACTCTACACACTTTAAGGGGTCCTTAGCGTCGATGGGGCTGAAGTCCAAGGCTATATCCGTGCAAAGCCAATACTCTCCCAATGCTGGCTAGGTTTTGTTTCAACTTGACGTGTGCTAGAATCATCTGAGAGGAGGGAGTCTCAACTGAGAAAATGCTTCCGTAAGATGGGGCCGTAGCCAAGCCTGTGAGCATTTTCTTAATTAGTGATTGATGTGGAAGGGCCCAGCCCATTGTGGGTGGTGTCGCCTCTGGGCTGGTAGTCCTAGGTCTCATAAGAAAGCTGCTTACTTTATGGGTAAGGTTGGGCCTTGGCCTGTCGGCAGAAGCTTTGAGTGGAGCAGATAGAAAGCACTCCTGCCCGGTGACTGGAGCAGGGGCATCTACCATCTTTTCTAGCCTTTGTATTAGAATAGGAGTCTCAGTTCTCCCTGGGCTGCAAGTCTGTTATCTTTCGAGAAACTGTTGGATTTTTTTTTCCTGGAGAGACTCAAAGAAACACCAGCTTTCTATATAGTAGGTCATCCACAGACCAAACTATTCCATTCAAGTCCAGCTCGTAAAACTAATGAGCTTAGGGTTCCTGAGTAAGGGTGACTCAAAGGCAGCAACATTACAGGAAAGTCCCGAGTCAGCACGGGAACTCTGAAAGGCTGACTCACTGGCACCTGCGGTTCACTTCCACCTCTTATGTAAACTCTAGCACTTTCCAAGACCATGGGAACTCAGGGGAGACAGCGCAGAAGGGAGTGGTTCCTGGACCCACGGGGAAAGCTCGGCCTCTTTCTTCAAGGTCCCTAGCAGGTAAACACAGATAACCTGTTATCAAGATCATAGAGGCCAAGTCTCGGCTGGAGAGTTCAGAACAAGCCCCACCACTAGCTCTCCAGAGCCAGCCTCTTGGAATAAGCCTGACTCCTCCCTCTTCCCCTCTCCCTCCGCCACTAGCTCTCCAGAGCCAGCCTCTTGGAATAAGCCTGACTCCTCCCTCTTCCCCTCTCCCTCCGCTGCTGCCTCAGCCGTCTCCCTGACTGTACCACCAGCAGAAAGCAAGCCCGATTTGCAGAGCCTGCTGGGTCCCACGGTGGAATGAGTGGCCAGGCTACCCATGCCGCTGAGCTAGTGAAGTCCAGCGGAAGGAGATGTGACAAGAGTTTTTGCCTTGTCCCAGCTTGCCACTGTCCCCTCTCCTGATATTTCACGTTCCTTCCTCAGAAGGATTGATTTGTGGGGTTCCTAGGGGTTCAAAGGTCACGTAGACGAGGTATTCCACTTTCGGCTCCCACGAGGTGCTGTGGTGAGCACCTGCTGGCCTGAATGTCTTACTCCTGTGCTCCACCCATCACACGGGGCCCAGCTGACAGCAAGTTAAGACTCCCTGATCCCTTCTCTGGCTGCCTCTCCCAGGTCCCATGCAAGGTCCTTGGCTTCAGGCCGAGACTTAGAACTGGGGGATGGGGAGAGGCAACCCTAGCCAGAATGACTTCCTAGGGTCCGAGAGACCAAGAAGCTCTGAGCCCCGCTACCATAGGCATCAACCTAGACCAGAAGTGCCACATTAAAAAAAAAAAAGTCTTTCCTCAGTTGTAAAGTGATGGACAGAGCAGGATTCTGCTGTTTGAGCCCTAAGTGTCCCATGCTTTCAACATGGAAATACCCTCCTGAGTTAGTTACCGAGACTCACTATCTTATTCAAGAAGAGCGCCAGAGGCCCGTGGAGATCACTGCCCACACAGGAGGCGACCCGATATCCAGACCTGCGTGTACTAAGAAGCACACTCTTGAGATACTACCTTGTTTGGGTGATTTTTCTTATATTGGTTTTTGAAAAAAAATAATCATTGAGACTTAGGTGGTTGTACAGAGGACGGGAGTTTCTCCTCCTGGAGAATATGACTCACTGACCACCAGTGGCCCTCTGAGCCACGTTCAGCACAATGACCACAGGGACTCACAGTGACCACAGGGACTCTGCCTCTCTGGCCCACTCCTTCCTTTGCTCTTGAGGCACTTGGGTGTGGCTAGACAGCTTGTACCCTTGTCGGCCTCCGTGCAACTCATCTGACCTTTTTTATTAGCCTCACTTTCCTCTTCTGTACAAAGGGGACGATGACCCGCGGCTTGAAACCAGCTCGAGTAATCTGAAAGGAAGGAACCTCAGGTGAGAAAATGCCTTCAGGGGTAAGGCACTTTCTCATTGATTAACGGAGGAGGGCCCAGCCCGTTGTGGGTGGTGCCACCTCTGGGCTGGTGGTCCTGGGTTCTGTGACAGGTTTAGCATGCCATGATGAGCGAGCCAGTAAGCAGCACTCCTGCACAGCCCCCTGCATCAGCTCCCTCTGCATCGGCTCCTGCCTCCACGTCCCTGTTCCTGCTCTGACTGCTTTTGATGAAGTGTTGCATGAACGTGTGAGTGAAATAAACCCTTTGCTCCCCCAAGTTGCTTTTGGCTATGGTGTCTCACCAAGATGTCTGCTTCCTTTCCGGGTTACAAGACTGAGAACTGAAGACACCATGTGGTGAAGACTTGTCCAAACGTAACTGAAGTGCGAAGGCTATTTTGATGGTAGTTTGGGCTGGGAATGTCTGCAAAGGCCTGGTGTCGATGGCTGGTTCTATCGGGAAGGGCTTAGTAGGAGGTCCTCGGCTCACTGGACAGGCCTGTAGAGGGTACTGAAGGACCACCAACTGTTTTCTATTCTCTTTTCTCTCTGGTTCGTGACTGTTTCCTCTGCCACACCCACTCATTACTACACACTGTCTCACCACAGGTCCAGCTGATCATGGACTGGAACCTCCAGGACTTAGAGCTGAAATAAAGCTCTCCTCTCGATCAACTGATCCTCTCAGGTACTTTGTTACAGAAAGAACGCTGGCCAGTAGAGGGACTATTACAGAGTTAAATTACAACTTTTAAAATCGGAGAAGGGACTTCCTAAAAGGTTCCTTGAAGCCAGCTTCAGAATGAAAAATGACAGGTTCTGGTAAAATGCCCATCATGTACACATTTGTGCATAACTTTGGAGTTAAGTCTCTGGGCATTTAAGACTCACAGCCCTGAAGGCACCTGAGTCGAGCCAAACTATTAAAAAACACACACGTCCGTAGCGGCTCAATCCTAACAGGAGCTTTTCACTCGCTTTAGTAATAATCCGGGGCTGGCGAGCAGTTCTCTAGTGATTCAGAGACCCAGCTCTTTCCAACCGAGGCTTTCCTGACCCTGCCCTCTGGCATTGTATCCAGTTTTCCACAGTTGGGGGAAGAGCCTGAGCTGAAGTTCACATTCAGTGACAAATAACCCAGTTAATCCTGAGGACGAATCTGGCTGACGGTGTGCCGTGGGAGGGGTTATGTTCCAGTGGAGAGGTAGTTGTTTCCTTCAGCCCTTTTTTGTTTTGTATTGTTTTTTGAAACAGGGTTTCTCTGTGTAGCCCTGGCTGTCCTGGAACTCACTCTGTAGACCAGGCTGGTCTTGAACTCAGAAATCCGCCTGCCTCTGCCTCCCAAGTGCTGGGATTAAAGGCGTGCGCCACCACAGCCCACCCATCTCCTTCAGATTTTAGATGAGGAGGTCTACACAGGAGCAATGAGCTTGCCAAAATTAGTTGGTCATAATCAAGTGACAAAGCCAGGACAAGAGCCAGTCCTCCCGAGGAGTGCGCCTGGTGCTTGAGGGCAGAGCCCGTTCCTCCCGAGCCGCCATCATTTCTTCATGGGAACGACAGAAGGCCACCTGCTGCCAACTTCCCGCACGGTTTGGTTTTATCCCGTGTCTGCGCGCGCTCGTGTTCAGACAGGACATCGGAGCTCAGAGCTGAGTGGCACCAGGTGCCGCCGAGTCCTTGCCTGACACCACACTGATCCTCTGAATAAAGAATGACAAGAGGCTAGCGTCCAGGCCGTACTTTATTTTACAGAAGTGGCGGCCCCAGAGCCACAGGGACATGTTCCGGGGAGTAGGCAGTGCCTGAGACTGCACAGGGGGGACTCATGCCTTCTCCTCGGTCCCCATGACCAAAATTAAAAAAAAAAAAAAAAAAAAAATCACACAGCACACACGGCCACACCCATCCCCCTCTTCCCTTTCAGGAACAGTCAATTCAGCTTTCTAGCCAGACAGTGGCCACAACCGGATTTACAAAGAACCATGCAGCCAAAAAAACCAGAGCCATGGAGGGGAGAGGCCTGCGTGGACTTCCCACGCGCACTGTCCCATAGCAGCAAAGTGACTCCACCAAGCCACTGCGTGGTTGGACAATGACAGGACAGGCTATAAGACAAGGCCGGGACCCCGAACACCAGGCTTGGAAGACGACCACTTTTCGGGCAAGATATTAGTGGAGCCAGACACCAACCTGAGGCTAATGTGACTCAAAATCCCTTCCCTCCCCAGGTCCTGGGGAGTGTCTGTGGAGGGCTGGATTTTGATGATTTTGCGTGACACGGGTTGCTGGCATCACTGCCACAGCCCTGGTTGCTTTGGGATGGAGGCTTGACTGGAGGGATGACGGCGCCTTATACACCACACTAACTAACCTAGCTCGCATCGACCATTCACCTGCAGCAAGCAGGGTCATCGGTCTGCACAGCGAGCACTAGGAGAGCCCGTGCCGGGAATGCATGCTGTCCAGACAGCAAAGTGAGGTCACGTCCTTCACAGGCCAAATGGATGAGGTGGTTCTGCCTTCCCACTGCCCTGGCGCACCGGCCTTCACGGGACACGGTGGCACTGTGCAGAATCCCAAGCCCTCAGCGGCACCAGTGAGCATCCTTCAGTTAAAATACAACTCTAAGGGTCCTGGCCCCTGCCAGATAAATGAAAACGACCCGGGGGGGCCCCGGCCTGGCGGTGGAGGGGAGAGCCACTGATGGACGGTCCCTAACCACCACCTGGACCATTTATGCTCCCCCAACTTGGAAGGGCTTCAGGAGCTCTTTGTTTCGATGTGACTTGGGGGGCGGGGCAGGGGAGCCTGTGACCAGCTCAGCTCTTGAGTTCTGGCTTTCCTTCCAGAACTTGATTCCCCCTCAGACTCTGGGTTTTCAGCTGGGCCAGGCAGTTCTGAAGGTGGGGGCTGTACAACCAACCACACTTCATTAACAAGGCAGAAGGACCTCGGAGGCCCCTCCCTCGAGAACGGAAATGGAGCTAACTTTCTCTGAGCTTAGGATTTGTAAGGCACTGAAATTAACTAGAGCCAGGGGAGGGGGAACAAAATGGGAGAGGGAGGATGAGTGACCCTGGATGCTATCTTTCCAACCCCAGGGAGGGGTCCTCACAGTAGCAACAGGGCGGATGCCCCTTTCTCACTCTGTGTGGGAACCACCCCTGTGTGACACAGTCATGAGCATGTGCGCCCATTGTGACTCAGTGGATGCTAGAGGGGGCCTGGATGGTGGGAGTCAAGAAAGAAAAGCCCAGGAAGGCTTCCCATTCTGTCTGTCTTCCAGGAGCAGCCCTGAGCGGGCTCAGCGATGGCTGGGGTAGCCTGAGCACACGGAAGCAGGGGCAGGACCGTCCGAAGATGGCAGAGTACTTTGGAGTAGACCTGGCTTTGGCACAGCACATCCTGGGCCTGCCTGCCAATCAGATGCCCTCCTGCCCCTGAGACCAAGTGGAAGGTGGACCCTCCTTTGCCCTCTTGGGGGGCTGATGCAGGCTATGCAGGTTCACGGTGTCAGCCAAACCCATGCAGAGGTGACCTGTGGGGAGCCTGTGTGGACTCAGCAGTTGAATCCAAAGCACGAGCCGGGTGTGAGGTCGCACTGAAGCAGCGGTGCTGGCTACCGCTTACGCAGCCCCTCCCACGCGACAGGCCCTTTGTGTGGGTGACATCGAGCAGGTAGGTATTTTTACCTCCTTTCACAGATGAACGCGGGGCACACAGGGGCCAGGTGACTAGCCCAGAGTCAGTCACACAGCTGGTGAGTGGCTAATCTGGGACTGGGACTTAGGTCTGTCTGACTCCAAATCCCATGTGCTTCCACTTGCCGGAGCCGCCCTGGAGGCCCCTGGGCTGCCTCAGGGATTTGGAGGGGTTTCTTTCTGAAATCTGGGACAGCAGAGAAGCTGGAGCGAGCCAGGGAGCGAGTCCGTTCCTGTGCATCTGGCTCCGCAGGCGCCCTGCTCAGTGCCTGGCAGCCTTGCAGATCTTGTCGTACACCTCGGGGAAGGCGTCCTGGCAGCCAAGCTGCTTTCGCAGCTTGTGGTACAAGGAGCCATCGAACATCTCCCAGAATTCCTCGCGGTTCATATAGCAGTCGGCGTATAACATCTGGAACCTGTGTGGGAGGGAAGGAGTGCGGCGGTGGGTGAGGATGGACAGGGTGGGCGGGGAGGGGGGGAAGGGGGGGCGGTGTCCCCAAACCCTGGGCCACTTACCCGTGCACACTCCGCACAAACTTCTCCAGCTGCCTCATGCAGGACCTGGCCTCGAAGTGCTTCACGCGCGGCTCCCCGTACGCCCCGATGTCCACGTAGAGCTCAGCCTCGTCTCCCTTGGGATGCACGAGTCCTGGCTGGCTGGGCAGGATGAACGGGCACAGCCAGATGGGGTAGACCTGAGAGGTGGGAGGGACGGCTCGGTTTGTCTTTTCCCAGCAGGCAGCAGACACAGGACTAGCTCACCCGCATCCCGCAAAGGGGATCTCTGACTTTGCAACCCCACTGGAGGCTCCCAGGTGCTCCCAGCTTTAGCTCCCCCCTCCAGCCCTGCCAGACACTCCCTGCTGATCAGGGCACTACGGTCCGAGTGGGCCAAGACCCTAATTGTATAACTGGAGAAACTGAGGACCAGAGGGCAGGTACACAGAGATGGGTGGGTGGCACAGCTCTAGAGAGAAGGCCTGGGTTCCCTGGGACCATGCCCGCCTGGTCACTCAGCTTACGTGGATGTCATTTTGGAAGGTGCGCAGGGCCTGAGGCAGGCATTTCATGGGCACCAGCATGTCCTGAACCACGTGGTGCTGCTCATACAGCTTGCGCAGAGTCTCGCCCTGGGTGAGCTTCAGGAGGGAGATCTTGGGAGGCACCATCCAGCCAAAGAGGTAGCGGAAGATGGGGTTGTTGCCAAAAGGGATGATGTCCTAAAAGACAAGAGACAGGGGATGGGAAGGAGGAGGCAGGGCCGGGTCCTCAATCCACTAAGGACAAGGAACTCCAGGGTGCAAGCCCCCTCTTTACAGGAGGAGACCTGGGGCTTGATCTGGGTTTGAGTCCCATCTCGCACATTTACCAACTATAATGGCCTTGGGCTAGTAACATAGCTTCTCTGAGCTCAGCTTTCTCTATCTGTGAAAAGTGACATTTGGGACAAATAGATACTGTGACCAGTGCCAAGAGCACAATGAGGTGACTATCACTCCCGCTCTCAAGAGGGAGTCACAGCGGTCGGCGTCCCCTACACACCTGCCAAGTGAGTGCTGTCCACTGAGGAGAGGAATTCTTTTTTTCTTGGATTTGTTTTTTTTGAGACAGGGTTTCTCTGTGTAGCCCTGGCTGTCCTGGAACTCACTCTGTAGACCAGGCTGGCCTCAAACTCAGAAATCCACCTGCCTCCGCCTCTGCCTCACAGAGTGCTGGGATTACAGGCGTGTGCCACGACTGCCCAGTGAGGAGAGGAAGTCTTAAGAGCTTGAGCAGTTTTTCTAAGGTCTGCAGAGTCTGATGGCTCTCACCAGGCGGGCGGAGTCTAGCTTCCGGAGTCTACCAGTTAGTTTGCATACAGCCAACCATTCCTGGCTGCTTCCCCTGGTCTTCCTGGAGATCCTGATGGGCAGATGTCTCCAATGCCTTGGGCCCTGCTGCTGCTTCCACCCCACACCCTTAGCTCCCTAGCTCACGCCATTTTGAATATGCTAGGCCCAGAGAGTGGCAATATTAGGAGGTGTGGCCTTGTTGGAATTGGTGTGGCCTTACTGGAGGAAGTGTGACACTGGGGTTGGGGGTGGGCTTTGAGACAGTCTGTTCCTGGCTTTCTTTGGATAGATGTAGAACTCTCAGCTTCTTCTCCAGCACCACTCCTGCCTGGAAGCCGCCACACTTCCGCCTTGATGATGATGAACCGAACCTCTGAACCTGTAAGCCATCTCCAATTAAATAAATGTCCTTCATATAATTAAATAAATGTTCCTTATATAGAGGGGCCTTGGTCACGGTGACTCTTCATAAAGATGGAAACCCTAACTAAGACGCTCACTCTTCCCGGAGTGTAGGTACAGACAGGACTCTAGACCACAGTGGAGCGAGGGCAGTCAGAGGGAGCTCCCGAAGGTGCCAACTGCTAAAAGCCCAGCAGCACCACTCCCGCATCTGTGGAGTCGGGGCTCTCCTCTGAGGGCGCCTGTCCACTGTCCATCTATGTGCTTGATCCACACAGCAGGCAGAGTTTAACCAGCAGTTCGGCCCCCACTGTTGTGTGCTGTGCAACAGAACATAGCAATGCAACCCGTGAGGCCACAGGGCTAGCCACGTCTGCTCATCTTCATGTCTACGGCTTCTGTCTGGCTAGGAGGACCGAAGAGTACCGGAAGGGACTGAATACTGCACAAGCCACCTCTCCAGCCACTCCCGCAGCCCCCGCACAGACATAGAACCATTTATTTAAGCAGCTCTACATTCACAAACACTCAGATTGTTCAAAGATTATCCATGAAGATCCTCGGCACATGTCTTTGCCCATCAACACGTACATCCGATGTTAAGTTCCTGGACACAAACAGCCCTAGATTAAACATCGTGGGTATCTTTAAGGGATCCTACTTTAGATCCTTGCAACATCTTGTACTCTGAAACGAGAGGTGAGCACTGCTCCCACACACTCGACAGCAATGTGCTGTCCCAGGGCTCGGATGGTTCCAAGGTGAACAGACATTGCGATGCCTGTTCCTGGGTCTCAGGTCCGCTGGTCTGTATCAGACGAAACCGTCAGCCACAGAAAGCCAGTATTTAAATTGCTCTGCTTTCCGCTACCCCCTTACACATCCTTTGGCCTCTTAGTGACCTGGGGTCACTGGTCACCCTGGCTTTGCTCCTGTCCTGTCCTGCCTGTATGCTGAAGTCACCTACTCCAGTAATCTCCCTGCAGTTACTTGCCTCTCAGGCTCTTACCACCTCCTCTGTGGCTTGCATCTGGACTGCTATTGGCCACCTCTGTTCTGATGGGTTTACTGCAGAACTCCAGGAATGACCAAGGATCCCAGGATCTCCTTTCTCATCTATGTTAACCCCACCTACCCGACCACACACTGGCTAACAACTGCTATGAAAACAGCAACCCCTAAGGGATGGACGGGGGGTAGGCCTGAGTTCTCAGCCCTCTCTTACCTAACAGGAAGGGAAAAGGTCCAAGTTTTCATGTACCAAAATACATGCATGCACGCCTGTGGAGGTCAGAGGGTACTGGGTATTGTTCTTGCCTTCTACCTTGTATGAGAAAAGGTCTGTCTCTTGTTGTTGTGCCAGGCTAACTAGATGGGAAGCTTCCAGAAATTCTCCTGCCTCATCCCCTACTAGAAGCTCTGGGATTATAGACACATGTGCCTTGATGCCTAGCTTTAAGGGGGTTCTGGGGATTCAAACTCGGGCCCTCATGCCTGAATAGCAAATCTCCCTAGAGCAAAAAGTACTGACGAGACAGTGGTCTGTCCCTCTGCCAACCTCACTATGACAGGGATTAAATGTAGAGCCTCATACAAGCACCCACATACCGAGCCCCAGGTCATACAAGCACCCGCATACCGAGCCCCAGCCCTGGCTCCAGCACCTCATTCTTCTTCCTTCTTTCTTTTTAATTTACTTTTTTGTTTGTTTAAGACAGGGTTTCTTTGCATAGCCCTGGCTATCCTGGAACTCACTCTGAGACCAGGCTAGTCCTGAATTCAGAGCACCGCCTGCCTCTGCCTCCGAGTGCTGGGACTAAAGGTGTGAGCCACTACCGCCTGGCCTAGTGCTGCATTAGGAACAAAAATACACAAGTAGGAGGAGTTAAGTGCTCTCAGATTTCTATTTAAAAGATGAACTTAGAGGCTGGGCGTTGGTGGCGCACGCCTTTAATCCCAGTACTTGGGAGGCAGAGGCAGGCGGATTTCTGAGTTCGAGGCCAGCCTGGTCTCCAGAGTGAGCTCCAGGACAGCCAGGACTACACAGAGAAACCCTGTCTCGAAAAACCAAAAAAAAAAAAAAAAAAAAAAGATGAATTTAGGATTAATATTAGGATTAATATTTACTATGCAAGCATTTAGGGCAGGACAAAGGAGCAGGCGCTGTTTCAGTGCATTCAGCCCCACTCTAGGCTGCTCTGGGCAGGGGCCGCACAGGTCACCTAGCTGGCCCTGCCCTGTGGTGTTGCTCCGAGTTGGGACGCTGGGCGGTGTTTGGGCCGGTTGGGCTAGGCCCGGGGGAGGGATGCACTAGCTTATCACCCAGAATGCAGGTTCACCCGGGTCGTTCAAAAGCCATTTTCTACAGGGAGGAAGGTAAGGGAGGCCAGTGGAGGGACGGTGCCTTGGAGGGAAAGCCTGCATCCTGAAACTATGTGGGTGTGCCCCTTATTGGAAGGTCTCAGCTTCCCTAACTCCACCTAGTGTTCCACCCTCTTCCCCAGGGTCACTCAGAACTGTGTCCCTTCTCAGGAGACCACGGGGCAGAAGGGAGTTGCTTTATCAGGCAAGGAAGGAGGAGGGGAGAAAGGCCTGGTCTAGGGGCAGAGGTGTGGGCAAAGTCCACGGATCTCAAAGGGCACACTACTCTGAAGGCCAACCCCACCCGGAGCTCCTGTGGGCCAGCTGAAACCTTTCGTGTGAGCCACAGTGCAGCCTCTCCGCCGGCCCAGCCCTGTTTCTCTACTGCCTGGCATTTCTTACCCCAGGTAAGCACACACAGGCTTGAACACCTGTTCTTCCAGTTCCTTCCTGTAAATGAAGCCGGCTTAGACAGCAAAGACAAGGCAAGCCTCATTTTGAGCACAGACTGAAGCGGTTTAAAATTTCTCCTCATGAGATTGGGGGCTCAGCGCCCCTCAGCTGGAGCGGGTTCGACTAAACGACACGTGGTGCTGACATGTGGGGTGTGGCAGGAGTGACTGGCAATCATGACACGGTAGGCACTCGGCAGAGTCTGCAGAGTCTATCTTGGTGGTCTGCCACGGGGGAGGCCACCGTGCTGCTGTGATGGAGCTCAAGGGGCCTACATAGCCAGGAGCAAGGGCTTCTCCATCCTCACCTGCCCACACCCTCCTTCTCACGGCACTGCAATCCGCCTGCCCTGCTTCATGGCGCCCCTCAGTGAGGCCTCGACCACGGCACCATCCTCTCACCCAGTCACGGCTCCCCTCCCCTCCCGTTCGTGGCCCTCATCACCGAGGCGCCGGCCACTGTATCCCCTCACGGCACCCTGGAAGGCTGCAGCTCTCTGCCTTACCGAGTCCGGGACCACCTCTGCCTTCGTCTGCCCTCATGCTTGGTGGTTTTAATACTCACAGATATGACCCACCCACACTTTGGGACCCCTAGCTCCCCACTCGGTTTGCCTTTATTTCCCAGAAGTCTTATCTTCCACTGAGCTGAGCTACTGCTCTTAGGTCATATCTCAGACAGCATTGTCACCATGGTGATCCAACTTCAGAGCCAAACCAGTCCCAGCATATCTTTTTCCCTGAGCCAGTTGTACCACATGGGATTATCTCAGAAGCAGAGCTCAGATGCTGGAGTAAAAGAGCTTAAAATATCAGCTAGTTGGTCCTTTAAGAATGTTCCGGAGCCTCAGACAATTAGTGTCTATATTTATCTACCCCACAGTTCCTACCGTCCAACCTCCCCTAGAAGTGGCTGGCTCTACCCACCTGGTGTCGCTTTCACAGCGTGAAAACCCACAGCCACACTCTGACCTTGACAGCCTCTGGAGGCTGAATCCCGGGGTCATTCCCAGACAATGAACTTCCTGTTGTCTAAAGGACCATTTGCACGTCACCCCTCACAAGCTGTGGCCATGCCCTGGCTGAAATTCCTACTTCTGATTTCATCGGGAAATTATAGGCAACCGGAAGGGACACCCTCAACTTCCCACCTCCCAGCTGTCCCCAACTTCAAGCGCCCGTTCCCTCCTACGCATGCTGCCGAGAGGCCACCCAAGGCTCCATCCCACTGTTCAAAACAGTCACACCCCACACGATCACTCCCTCATCAGTCCCACGACACATAACCATGATGGCATCTCTTCTGAAAACAATCAGAAACGAGTCCTTCTTAGCTCTGTCCTCAGCTCCGCTCCTGTCCCCTGGGTCTGTTTGTCCCATTAGGGGTGTCCTCTGACACCGGGTCCTCGCCAGCCCAGTCTTCTGCCTGCTATTCAACACTCACTCCACCCCTTCCTGGCACTCAGCGCTTTTGGGAAGTCTTTACTGGGCTATGGTTAAGGCCATCTCTTCCACTGGCTTCTCCTGCCCAGGGCTGTAGGGCACCCAGGGCGAGGCCTTTTTATGCACCTACTATATTATTTAAATATCATTTACCAGAAAGAAGGAAAGGCCAGGTGTGGCTGAGCAGGCCTATCCGCCCAGCATCTGGGGAGTGGATGCAGGAAGATAAAAGTTAGTCTCAGTTACATAAAGACCAAGGGACCTTATCTCAAACACAAAACATCCAAACCCAAATGTTTCCCCTACAAACTCAAAAAACGTTTCTCCATCACTGGCCCATATTTAAACGTGTGGCCTCTACAATGGAGTAGATAGATATGCTCCGGGCAGAATTTCCAGTGCCTGTCACCGTGTGCTGTCTCCACCCACCCCCAGATTCATGTCATAGTTAGGGGACCTCTCTCACCTAGTTCTCGGGTCTCCAGCCTATCTGTCTGGCAATCCTGTAGGTCAGTTCAATCATCAGTCCTTCCTGGGCCTCAGGCTACTTTTCTTCTCCCTTGCCTCCCGGACAACAGAAATCTCTCATTTCCTCTTCCATGACCACTCAGCCCCCCAACCTACCCAACTCTCCATCCAGCTACCAAGGATATTCTTTAAAAATAAAAAGTAGGACACACCACCTTCCTGCTCCAAGCCCCACTGAGTTCCTTGCTCCTACCACGAAGCATTCCGTTCTTACTTGACCTACAAGGGAGCCATGTGATCCAGCCTCTGGCTGCGTGTGACCTCCTTCTGTACCAAGGCTCTAGCTCTGCAGCCTGGCTGTGTCTCAGACATATCCAGCTTGCAGGGACCACTGGGCAGAGCTGTAGGAGACTGTAGCTGACGCTCGCCTCCCACAGTAGGTGCCAAATGTCCAACCCAGTGAGAGTTACAGCCTTGAAGCTCCCGGAGGCAGGCACAGACTGGCGGAGGGAGAGAGAATCTTCACGAGCTTGCATTTGTTAACACATTCCTAAGTATGCCACTTGAGACAATGGATAAAAACTGAGATTCATTTACAGGAAAAGCATGTACGTATGTCATCACACGTCGCCAAAACCATGAGAAGCAAGGGGCGGGATGGGAGAAATATTTGTGAATCACGAATCTGCTGATGGTTTAGTTTAGTATCTTGTGTGAGGATGTTTAAGTATGTGAAAAACACAGACACGTCAACAACAAAATACAAACAGTCCAAGACAAATGAACAAAGGCGCTCCTGAGATGGCCTGGTGGATAGGCGCTTGCCACCAGGCCCGATGACTTGAATTTAATCTCTGGAACCCACAAGGTAGAGAAATGATTTTTGTAAGTTGTCCTCTGCCCTCTACATGTCCATCATGGTACATGTGTGTTTTACACACACACACACACACACACACACACACACACACCAAAAATGAATAAATGGACTAAAACAAAACCAAAGACCCCACAAATGGCCCATAAGCACTTGACACAATGCTCAACACAAAGGTATCAATAAGGAGCTACAACCTCTGGGGCCCCACCGCATATCTAAGGATGACTGTAATAATGATAGCTTACAAATCAGAAAGCAAGTACTGGCCAGGAGGGAAGACGGGGCGCTAGCAGATGAAATGTAAGCATCATAATGTCTGTGGGAGGCACGGCAGGCCCTCTTCCAGTTAAGACAGGATTACTGTTCCCCAGCATCTCCACTTCCTGTGTGTGTGTGTGTGTGTGTGTGTGTGTGTCCCCTAGAGAATGCACCAAATGCTTACTTAAACAGTGGGTTTCCTTACGGTACAAAGCATACACCTGGGGCCCTATGAAGGTGACACTACACAGCTGCGTGTGTACTGGGCTCCCCTGAACTACACACCAGACACTAGTTAATGCTCGTGGCTTGCCACTGGCTGTTCCGCTGCCCAGAGACTCCTGGAGGTTTCGTGTGGCCTGTTCTCAAGTCCGGTGCCACCTCACGCACCATCTCCTAAGGCTCTGACCCGCCCAGTCATCCCTACAAAATAATGGCAGACTTATGCTCACCTCAAGACTCAACCTGACTCTCCCTCCTCCTCTGCACAGCCTTTCCTCCTCTTGCTCTAGCACTACAAAGAGCTAGAGTCCCTCTGCTCAGCAATGGTATCGCTTCTAGGAAGATAAAGGTCTACCTTCTCCAAAGTAAGGCCCACTCTCAGTGTCAACGGCGAAAGCCAACTTCTCCCTGCAGCCGGCTGTCCCCAGCCTAAAGCACAGCAAGTGCTCGGCTCGACCACAAGGACAGGACCATTTCCTTCCCCAGAGAGACAGAGAGCTGTGGCCACAATGTGAATGGCGGCTGTCCCGGCCAGGGCCTGAGAGTCGAGCCTCACCTGGAGCTCCCAGAAGATGCTGCGCGTGTGCCGGTGGTAATAGTGCCTCAGGGGGATGTACTCCAGGCCCTCTCGGTTTGTCTTCAGGTAGTTCTCCACATGCTTGAAGAACCACGGCTTGTAGTAATTGCCGATGCTATTCAGCTGAAATGACAAGAGGGCATTGTGATGAGGCCGCAGAGGAGCCGCCGGGGAGCAACAGCGATCGGCGTCTAAGAGGCTTGGCCTTTGCAAAGCTCTGACCTGTCAACTGTGGCCTTGGAGAGTCTTCAAAGCCTGGCGGGTTGGGCACAGCAGGGACTCTCCCGTAGAGAGCAGACACTCAGGGAACCTGAGAGCCATCCATAGCCGGGCTAGGCAGCTGGCTCAGGCAGGCTGGCAAGGTTAGTGGCTCAGGGCCTGATCATTCTAGTCAGTCAGTGTTCCGCGGGGTCAGTGATAGTTTAGGGCTCTGCCCAGGTTAGCTCCCTGCTGCCCTTCTGAGCCAGTGCGGCTCACCCTCGCTGCAATCCACGGCTCCGGCTCCAGCCAAGCACGGCACTTTGCCGCTCTTCCCCCGGCCTGGCACCAGCCCCCCTGGGCTCAGCACTTTTCCGGTATTTTCCCTCTCTGGGAGGGAATGTCCTAGGTGGTTAATGTCCCCGAATGCCTAAATGACACACTGAACTGTGGCCTCATAGACCTCAGAGGGTCAGGCCTCGATCTGCCGGGTGCCAAGATGGCCTAGCTGTTCAGACCTCAGGCCCCACTCCTCCAAACTGAATTCTGGGCAGGTTGTCTTGGGAAGAGAGTGACTTCTAGACTAGGGAGGCTGAGCCAAAGATGGCCTAGCCATACTGGTGCAGGCTCCTCTCCAACTCTGTTTTCTGTGAATGTGAATTATCAATAAAATATATACATTCTCCCTCTCTCTCTCTCTCTCTCTCTCTCTCTCACACACACACACACACACACAACTTTAGCTCTCTCTGTCAACAAAACAAAACAGTAAAGTCCAAACTAAGACCATACTGCACACTACACTGTTCTACATGCCAGTCTGCGTTCCCCATGTACGAGCCATGAGACTGATCCTTTAGCCTGCGAGCCTACTTTCTATATGGCAAGGGGGAGACACTGCTGACTGGAATGGCTATGTAGGTTCAAACACATAGCACAGGGCACACCTAGCATGGGCGTGGCCTACAACATCTGTTCCTTAGCCTCCCGATGGCCTTTCCCTCTGCAGCTGGCACCTGTGACTCCTCTGGGTACCAGCCTCTGGTCGAGGTTCCTTTGCTGGCAGGCCCTCTGTGAGGAGGAGAGTGGGAGCCGTGGTTTTGCACAAGTGCAAGACAGTTGTATACGAGAGTCTGTTTGCCCAAGCTGGCTTCCCTCTGGACAGAGGTAACGGAAGGGGACCGAAACCAGCAGCAGATGAAGCAACTTGATCTAAGGCAGTGTGG
The DNA here is from genome assembly GCA_964023405.1 of Apodemus agrarius. Taxonomy (NCBI): domain Eukaryota; kingdom Metazoa; phylum Chordata; class Mammalia; order Rodentia; family Muridae; genus Apodemus; species Apodemus agrarius. Next base: position 47,366,105 of record OZ030009.1, read on the forward strand.
GCCGGGCCACCCGCCAGGCAGTGGCATCTACTGGGTAAGTAAGTCGAAACTTGGGGTGTCTGGGTCCAAGCTCTTCAGGAAGTACACTGTACCAGAGAAGCTGAGAAACGGTGAATAAGCCAGCCAACCATCACTCAGGACACGGAGCAGCTGGGAAGCCGAGGCCACTGCGGAGGCTCACGCTGGCTTTAACACATCCACAGAAAGCCACCTCCGGCCTGGCTCTGAAGTGGGCTCCATCTTCATAGGGTGCCTCACCCCTCACCCTTCACGGCGCTTGGCTGGCTTTTTTTGTTTGTTTGTTTTTGTTTTTGTTTTTCAAGACAGGGTTTCTCTGTATAGCCCTGGCTGTCCTGGAACTCGCTCTGTAGACCAGGCTGGCCTCGAACTCAGAAATCTGCCTGCCTCTGCCTCCCAAGTGCTGGGATTAAAGGCGTGCGCCACCACCGCCCAGCCGCTTGGCTGGCTTTTAAACTGGGATGCTCGGCCCATCTGACAGCACCTACGACCCTCCTGTCCCAAAGCCACTTGCACTTGGTGTCCTGCTCTTATCTGCTAGGACAAACGGCAAGACTCTTTGGCCTCTGGTCTTTTCTACCACTTGGCGTAGAAGAGCTCCTGCAAAGGTCTCGGGACCTTTAGCCCCCTCCTCAGGAAGTATGGGGATTTAAATAAACACTTTGGGAGCTGAGCAAATCCTTTTAAGCAATCACCATGCTGATGGCATCTAATCTCAGACCATAGTGAAGTTATTTTGCTAACGGTGGGTGGCTTCTCTTAACACCCCTCTCCCTCTGTGGACAGTCTCTAAGGAAATGCCCCAGAGAAGCTGCAATAATACCTCTGGACCAGATACCCCTTAGGTGATTAGGGGTCGGGATAGGGGCTCACAGCGACTAGGCTTGAGGCTGGAGAGAGCCAGAACACTTCAACTCTGCGGCTGCTGCTGCTAACGCTCCTGGACGCCCTCGTCCAGACGTGTCCTGCCAGGAAGCAATGGCGTGGACACTCGGTTCCAGATGCTTCCGCTCAGGGACTCATGTGAACCCGAGGTCAGAGACAAGAATGCAAACCTGCTACGCTGGCTGGACATCTCCAGGAGTCCCTGTCTCCACCGGGTCTCATTTCCTAATATGAAGAAGCGATTGCTCCCCATGGTTTTTGAGTCTTTTTCAAAATATATTTTCCTGAAGCCAGAGCCTCATAGACACCATCAGGTCAGCACGCAGCCACTGGGCTAAACCTCTAGCCCTCCGTTTCGATGAAACAAAAGCAAAGTTTATTTGGTGTGTGTGTGTGTGTGTGTGTGTGTGTGTGTGTGTGTATCTGTCTGTCTGTGTTTGTGTGTAACAGAGGACAACTTGTGGAGGTTAGTTCTTCCCCTCTGTCACGCAGGTCCCAGGGATCAAATTTAGGTGGTCAGCCTGGGTGGGGAGTATCTACAGAGCCATCCTGAGAGCCCCGATTTGAAAACATTTTAAGTCTAGAGGTACAGACCAGGAGCCTTAAGGGATCCAATACTTGCAGGAAGAGCAAGTTTTCCCGCTGCTTTGCTAATTAAACAAAAATAAAACTGGAAGCAAGTCAAACTGCCAAGTAAGGACAGATAGAGCATTTGCTCAGCGCGCTGCTCTGCGGGCGTTATCGTCGACTAAGGCGACACAGCTCAGGACAATGCTTACCCACTTGAACAAGCCAAATTTGAAGAGACAGTCACAGGTAAGGGCAGCCAAGCTAGAAAACTCTGTAAAGATGTGTTCAACCTCAAAAGTAACAAGAGAGCTACAAAACCAAGAGGGACTATTTTTAACCTTATCAGATTGGCAAAAATCAAAGTGTGATACTCTCTCTACAGCTGGCAAGAGATGCGGGGGAAAGCCTCCAGCCACCCGAGGCCAGACGCGGGCACGCACACGGCTGCCCCACTGAGGGCTGTGTGTTCTCTCTCACACGCATTTTGGGTGCTCACACCTTGGCTGCGGATTCCGCGTCTCATTCATAAACAGGTAGGTAGGAAAGGACAAGAAGAGTGTTACATCTTCAAAGAAAGTAAGTGCTTATTGGGAATAATGGCTCGGGTCAAGTACTTACACACAACCGAGTGGCGGATAGGACAAAGCGGGACATGCACAGCCACAGACACTGATCGCCGCAGAGAGAAGGGATTACCCCGGGAGTGGAGGGAGGCCCCTTAGCTTTCCTGCATGTTCAACACTGACATCCTAGTTCATGAGTTAACAGTTTGAAAGAGGTTTCCTGTCTGCATAAGGGGGGGAGGATAAATGAGGGACCATTTTGGGTCACGCGGGTGGGTGGGGCTTTTATTTGTTTATACTTCCGGGGCTCTTACGATAAGCACAAATCCTGTCTGAATGGAGGAAAAAAGAACAGAACCCTGCTATTAAAAAAATATTTGATTGGGCCGGGCGTGGTGGCGCACGCCTGTAATCCCAGCACTTGGGAGGCAGAGGCAGGCGGATTTCTGAGTTCGAGGCCAGCCTGGTCTACAGAGTGAGTTCCAGGACAGCCAGGGCTACACAGAGAAACCCTGTCTCAAAAAACCAAAAAATTAAAAAAAAAAATATTTGATTGGGCTAGAAAAATGGCACAGAGGTTAAGAGCACTGACTGCTCTTCCAGAGGTCCTGAGTTCAAATCCCAGGAACCACACAGTGGCTCAGAACCATCTGTAATGGAATCCGATGCCCTCTTCTGGTGTGTCTGAAGACAGCTACAGTGTACTCATATACATAAAATAAATAAATAAAAATCTTTTTAAAAAAATTGGTTTCTGGGTATTGTGGCCTCTAATCCTAGCACTTGGTAGGCAGAAGCAGGCAGTTCTCTGAGTTTGAGGACAGCAAGGTTTACATAGTAAGATCTAGACCCACCAGGACTACACAGCGAGACTCTGTCTAAAACAATAACTAACAAATAAAAAAACTGGAACAAACCCAAAAATATTACAGTGACTCACACCTATAATTCCAGAACTCACACTCAGGAGACTAAAACAAGATGATAGCTCTAAGCCGGGCGGCGGTGGCGCACGCCTGTAATCCCAGCACTTGGGAGGCTGAGGCAGGCGGATTTCTGAGTTCGAGGCCAGCCTGGTCTACAGAGTTAGTTCCAGAACAGCAGGACTATACAAAGAAACCCTGTCTTGAAAAACCAAATCCAAACAAAAACAAAACAAAACAAACAAACAAACAAACAAAAGATAGCTCTAGGTTGGAGGTTAGCCTGGACTACACTGCACAGTGAGCTCCAGGACAGCCTGAGCTAGTTGGTAACCCTGTCTGAAAATGAATAAAGATTAAAACATTACTCACTTGGTATGTGTAATTAAAATGTTAATAAAGCCTTAGACACTGCATGGAGAAAGCTGAGGGTGTGCCCATTTGCTCTGGAGGAAGTGTCAAGGCAATTGCTGTCCTGGCTCTGCCACCTTGTAGAAATTTAAATTAGCCCTTGCAGCATCAGTTTCTTCATCTGTGACATGGGCTGTCATTAGACAACAGGTTTTGTCTATGAGGAAAGCACATGACTGGCGGGTGGCAGCAGTGGAGGCGACAGGCCTCTTGTGGCTGCTCACGTCTGAGAAAGCCTGTTACCTTCATCCTGGTGGACCACGCCCCACGAAGCCCCTGCCCACCTTTCTTCCCCTGGCCTACCTTACTGGGTTCTACGTCATCCGTCATGACCCCTGTCATGATGACGGCCTCATCTAGGGAGTACAGCAACCCTTCCACGAAGTGGTTCTCCAGCCGCTGGGACTCATGGGTGAACTTTTCACAGATGGCCTCCAGGCCCCGCACTGGCTCAAACCGCAGCTTGACGTACTTCTTGGCGGGGATGATACGGATCTCGGCAGCCACCAGGAAGCCCAGGGTCCCACAGGACCAGGGGACGGCATAGAACAGGTCTGAGTTTTCAGACTGTGAGAGAGAGAGTTGGCACAGGCTGAGCGCTTGCCCTCCGACGGTCAGCGAGGGGCCCAGGGCCCAGACTGGACTCCCGCCTGCTGCTATCGCCTGCACTCAATCTTCCCTCTGCAATTCCTACTGCACGTTTACCCTCCTACCGCTCCCTGTATCAGGGGCGCTCAGCTAAACAGCACCTACTTCCTGCTGCCGAGGTCTAGGCCCTGAACCACATCGCAGGGTCATGACCAGAATTGCCCGGAGACCCCAGCGGGAGCACTGAGGGGACAAGGAGGGCACAGTGCAGGGTACATGAGCTGGATCCCTACTGGAGTCGGGGTAGCCAGGAGACATGAACGGGCACTAAAAGTAACAATACCTGTCCTGGTCCACTTTACCCTACTCAGAGTCTGGCAGGACACTGCGCACATTTGACATTACCCACATAGGCGCGTGAGTTGACCTGTCTCAGTCAAGGCTGCCTGGAGAGTCAGCTGCACCAGCTGGGCTCAGGTAGGATCTCCCAAATCTGACACAGTGTCCATTGGCTATTCTAGTTAGATTCTTTATGTCTTAAAAAAAAAAAAAAAAACCCTTTCCAAAAAATAAAAATAAATAAATCAATCCAGCCTCAGTGTTACTAACATACATTGCCCTGGTGGCAGGCAGGATGGGGGTGGCGAGCCAGGGGACTAGACACGGGTGTTCTGAGGAAGACAGTGGAAGCCTCTGGCGCAGCAGGGATCTGTCAACCAACCCAGCCCCTGGGCTACTCGCTCGTCTCACTGTCCCGAGCACAGCAGCGGGGCCTGCCAGAACTGCACCCTGCTCCGTGCTCCCCCCAGCCCCAGCACCTTCCTCCTCCAGTTCACACTGCGCTCAGAGAGAGCGGCCTCAGAGAGAAGCCCATCTTCTTCCTTCTCCTGATAATGAACAGAGAGGGCTCAGGTGAGTCTGTGTGAAGACGTACTGAGCCCATGTCTTAGTTCTTGGACGCCTGGGGTCTTTTTATCCCAGACCCCAACTCCTGAGCTGGTCATCCTTCGTGGGGCTCTCTTCCAGTGGCTGTGACGGACACACCTTGAACCCGATTACCGAGGTCTAAGTCTCAGCGGTGTAGGGTTTACTCTGTGTGACCCCGGGCAGGTTATTACCTTTTCTCTGTGTTTTAGCTTTCCGTCTGACTGGGTAGTCTTAGTGCTCACCTCATAGACTGGTGAAGAACGTAAACACCGCACTACATATGACGTGTTCTTATCAGTGCCTAAGCTCGTCGGAGTAGAGCCCAATAGATGTACTGAACATGAAGCAGCCCACGGAGCGCGTCCTCCCCGACTCCTCGGTTGGCCCCCAGCCCCCTCTCTGAACTCACCGGTGTGCAGCGCACGAAGCTGCCGTCGGCCAGGATCAGCTCGTAGGCAGTGCAGATGTGTTGGAACAGGCCATACTTGTGGGACGATGACTCGATGCCTGTGCCCATGATCAGGCCCCCTGCAGAGACATGCCGGTCAGCAGGGAAAGTCCTGGGGTGCTGGGTGGGGCTGGCGGGACTGGGGCTGCTAAGATAGGGCATTGGCCATCAATCAGTTTGAGGAGCAGGAGTGAGAGGTCTCCAGGATGGTCACCACCCTCACCTCTGACCAGCCTTAGAGGTTACAAAAAAAAAAAATTCTGGAGCCGGGCGTGGTGGCGCACGCCTATAATCCCAGCACTTGGGAGGCAGAGGCAGGCGGATTTCTGAGTTTGAGGCCACCTGGTCTACAGAGTGAGTTCCAGGACAACCAGGGCTACACAGAGAAACCCTGTCTCAAAAAACCAAAAAAAAAAAAACAAAAAACAAAAAAAAAAACAAAAAAAAAAAAAAACAAAAAAACAAAAAACAACAACAACAAAAAAACACCACAAATTCTGTGTGTGGCCAGGCAGTAGTGGCTGGTGCCTTTAATCCTAGCACTCAGGAGGTAGAGGCAGGGGGATCTCTGTGAGTTTAAGGCTAGCCTGGTTTACAGAGGGAGTTCTAGGACAGCCCGGACTACACAGAAAAACCCCCGTCCCTGTGCCCCCGCTCCCCCCAAAAAATTCTGTGTATGAAGCTACTTGAAGAGAGGTTACTGGGTGGCAGGAGCTATGACCTCTGGGAAGGTGCTGACCCCGGACAAGCGCTTTGGTGGTCACAGACCCTACGAGAGAGGGACCAAACTGTTTGAGAGTGGTGTAACTGGAGTGATGGACAGTCACAACAAAGTCCATAGGATCAGAATATCTGAACCACTCAGAAATGGGGCACGGCCATTTCTGGCCCAACCAGGAAAGTGGCCAGCCTGAAGAAGAGCGGCCCCGTGGAAGGAAGGATGCCCGGGCTCCTTGGCCGTGGTCGTGCTGTGAACTCGGAGGACTCACCCACTGTGAGGTCGTCAAGCTCGGGTAACACAGGCAGGGTCCAGCCGATGGAGTTCAGCAAAGCTGTCACCTGACCCATAGACACCAAGGGCTCCACGCGGACGATCTGTGGACAGGAGAGAGAGGGGCTGGGCCTGAGGGAAATGGGAAGGCCTTCGCAGTGTCCTCTCAGACTTCCCACACACTCAGGCTGGAGAGTCCTCCACAGTCTCTACGGACCTTTCCAGAACACTGTCCTGCCTTTAATTACAGAGAATATGATCTCTGGTTCTGAGTCCACTAGCGTTGCATGCCATCCTCTGGAGGATCTCATGACAGCTGGGTGTGGTTACACACATGACAGCTGGGGGTGGTTACACACACTACAGCTGGGTGTGGTTACACACACTACAGCTGGGTGTGGTTACACACACACTTGTAATACCACCACATAACAAATGTTCAGTTAATCTCCCTAGATTATAGGAGAAATATTAATTTGGCATTTACAGCAAAGACAAGGGAGAAGGCATCAATCATCCGGCTTGGCTCTTCACTTCCCAGCGACAGTCACGACGCAGATCTGCCTTGTGTTCCCATATGTCTGTGCTGCTCTTTCGTATGCTTTGATACAACATCCATACACACTAGTACAAACCCACACATCCACATACTAAATATTTAGCACTAGAGGGGGGGTTGGAAAGATGGCTCAGCAGTTAAAAGGGCTGGCTGCTCTTCCAGAAGGCCTGGGTTTGATCCCAGCATCCACCTGGCAGCTCACAATCCTCTGTAACTACAGTTCAAAAGGTGAGATGCTCTCTTCCGGCCTCTGAAGGCACCGAACATGTGAGGGACACACAAACACGCACGTAGGCAAAACACCCATACACATGAAAAGAGATCAGGGAACCACTCGAGTGGATACCGCAGGTACTTGGATAGATGTTCAGACTCCCTGCACCCATTCAAATGCCTGGGCGTGACAACCTGCCTGGTGCATGAGAGGCGGAGACGGGATCCTTAGAGCAAGCTGGCAAGCTAGACTGGCCACACTGACAAGCTCTGGACTCGTGAGAAACCTTGCCTCAATATATATGATGGAGCACCATTAAAGAAAACAGCCAGCTTAACCTATGACCTCTACAAATGTGCACGCACACATCAGCACATGTATGTACAACATGCACGCAAACAGACACACGCACATGCAAACCGCATGTGCGGTTTTTTTTTTTTTTTTTTTTTTTCCGAGACAGGGTTTCTCTGTGTAGTCCTGGCTGTCCTGGAACTCACTCTGTAGACCAGGCTGGCCTCGAACTCAGAAATCCGCCTGCCTCTGCCTCCCAAGTGCTGGGATTACAGGCATGTGCCACCACCGCCCGGCGAGCACACGCTTCTTGCACAAGGACCTGAGTTCAGCTCCCAGCACCCACAGGGAGGCCCATAGCCACCCAGTTCCAGGGGACCTAACACCTTTCTCTGGCTTCTCTGGGCACAGCACACAAACATACATGAAGTCAAAATATTCACACACATAAAACGAAAATAAATAAAAATTAGCTTTAAACTGTGAACATCCTCCTTTACCAGTAAGGCTTTTTGTAACACTGATTTTTCACGGACACACTAGTGAGCAATCACAGGCATATCTACATGCAGAGTCAGAGTACTAGGGACCAGAGCTACCTGCTGTGAGAAGAAAAAAAAAAGCAGAGTAAAATACGTGGAACTGGAGTTTTCAAGAATACAGACACAGGCTACAACAGTCTCTGACACCTGAGAGACCTGAGAGATGGGACAAACTAGGCAAGCTCTGAGATTACCCACCTCTGCCCAGAGTGAGGGGAACCTGGGCGGAGCCTGTATCATGATTTGCAGAAGACCAGAGCTCCAGAGGACCAATCAGAAAAGAGTTGTCAGTACAGCTATGAGAATACAGTTCTGCCCAGAGCCCAGAGAGGAATATACTTGGAAGAACCGCAAAGAGCGCCTCAGAGTAGTCAACCAGGTATGGACTGGTATGCCGAATTCGGCTATTGCCTGAGGCTGAGGCCAGGGACACAGCCCGAAGGGAAGGTTACAGGTAAGACACCAGGAGGTCACCCAGGGCAGGACATAGTACCCATTCCCATGAGCCAGCCTGGAAGAACTGATTTGTGTGGTCTTGGGCAGGTCCTGAGAATGGCTTGCCTCAGTAGCAGGGAACAATTAACCCAGATTAAGTGGTACTCTGGTTCATTTCAAGAAAATCAAGATCCAACAGAATCAAATTGTTTCCAAGGAATTTAGTCGCCTCCTGGAGATATAACCTCAAGACACGTTGGAATGCAATAGCCAATAGTCCCTAGGAAAAGGTCAGAACACCCCAACAGTCTAGTTAAAAGTCACAGGCATCCAAAGAGGCAGAAAAATACGGCCCATCATGATGAGAAAAATCCATCAAGCCAGACTGACCTAGAACTGACAGACAACAGAATTAGCAATCAGGGACATCAACTGGAGTCTCCTTATTCAAACAGTTAAACTTCAGGGCCAGCAAGAGGGCTCGGCGAATAAAAAAACTTGCCTTGCAAGATGGAAGACCTGAGGTCAATCTCCAGAATTCAGACTTTTGAAAATGTTTCTCTGACCTCCACATGTGTGCCACAGCATATGTATCTGCACATAATACCTACCTACCTACCTACATGCATACATACATACATACATACATACACACATACATACACACATACACAAAAATATTAGCAAGACCCAGTGTCTGAAATGAAAGATACAGTGGACTGGGCTATCCGCAAACTGGGTATCACAGACATAAATAAATAAATAAATAAATAAATAAATAAATGAATGAATGAATAAAATTAGTGGACTTATATATATGGTAATAGAAACCATCTAGAGTAAGACAGCAGAAATAACTTGAACACGTTAAAGAGGCCTAATACACCTGTAATAGCAGTCCCCAAAGGAGAGAAAAAGGAGGCAGGAAAAAAAAAGGCCCTCAAAGTTTCTACAGTGAGAAACTTACAAAATTTAAACCCAAGAATTATGAAGAAAACTACCAAAAACTTTGATAATTAAATCGCTCAAACCCAGTGATTAAGAAAACATCTTAACAGCTAAACAGAGAGGAGGAAAATCCTATTGCGAGGGCTGCTATTTCTTCCTCCTCCTCCTTTTCCTAAACATACCTTTTCTGTTTTCTCCAGACTCTCTATGCAGCCCTGACTGGCCTTGACCTCAGAGAACCACCTGCCTCTTTGGTGCTCAAGCCATGAAGCCCAGCTATGAATTTAATTTCCAGCATCCATGTTCAGTGACTTACTACCACCTGTAACTCTAGGCTCTGATGCTCTCCAGTGGCCTCTTCGGAGACTCATACACATGTGTGCATACACAGACACAGAAATAAAAATAAAATACATTAAAACAAAAACCCCCGACAGAGTTCTTCCCAGAACAAAGGCAGTGGAATAACTTCTTTAAAGCACCGAAAGGAGGCATATACTGTGATGTACACTAGAAATGTTAGGAGGTCCGGTGAGCAAAAGAAAAAACAATGGACAGATGTAAATCTCTAGAACAGAATGAAAAGACTAATTCTACAGACAAACAGATGTATAGATGTTTCTTCTATTTAAATTCCTTTAATAGGCAACTGGTCATTAAAATAATGATATAGCCGGGCAGTGGTGGCGCACATCTTTAATTCCAGCACTCAGGAGGCAGAGGCAGGCGGATTTCTGAGTTCGAGGCCAGCCTAGTCTACAGAGTGAGAGTGAGTTCTAGGACAGCCAGGACTACACAGAGAAACCCTGTCTCGGAAAAAAAAAAAAAAGATGTAATACAGTGTGGAACTAAGAAAAATGTACACAATAGTAGAAAGGATTGGAGGAAGGAAATGGAAATATAACGTCCTAAGATCTTTACACCATGTATGAAGTGAGGTAATATCATTGCTAAGAGGAAAATGTATATTGGAAGCCCCAGGCAGAGCTGCAGAAGGATGCCAGACAGGACGCTAGCACAGACTCACTAAGATGAGAACACAGGCAAGAAAAAGGAACAGGGACCAAACGCACATAAACAGAGAACACGTGACAGACTCAGGCCGCCACACCAAGTAAGGACAGAAGATGCAAACGGCTCACAACCTCAATCAAAAGACAGAGCCAGGCTGGAGAGGTGGCTCAGCTGGGCTGGAGCACTGACTGCTCCTCCAGAGGTCCTGAGTTCAAGTCCCAGCAACCACGTGGTGGCTCACAGCCATCTGTAATGAGACCTGACACCCTCTTCTGGTGTGCATGCAGACAGCTACTGTATACTCACACACATAACATAAATAAATTAAAAAAAAAAAAAAAAGACAGAGCTGTCAGGCTGAATAAAAAAAGCAAGACCCAACTGGGTGTTGCCTGTAAAAGAAACACGCTTTGTTAGGTCAAATATTAAAAAATAAAACACACACAGCACGCTACAGCTAGTCTAATGAGACTAGGGTTAGCCGGGCGGTGGTGGCGCATGCCTGTACTGTAATCCCAGCACTCTGGGAGGCACAAGCAGGTGGATTTCTGAGTTAGAGGCCAGCCTGGTCTACAGAGTGAGTTCCAGGACAGCCAGGGCTACACAGAGAAACCCTGTCTCAAAAAGAAAAAGAGAGAGAGAGAGAGAGAGAGAGAGAGAGAGAGAGAGAGAGAGAGACTAGTGTTACCACTATCAGACTGAGTAGATTTCAGAACAAGTACTATGACTAAGCCTTTTTAAAAAGGTAATCTCGCTGGGCGGTGGTGGCGCACGCCTTTAATCCCAGCACTTGGGAGGCAGAGGCAGGTGGATTTCTGAGTTCGAGGCCAGCCTGGTCTACAGAGCTAGTTCCAGGACAGCCAGGGCTACACAGAGAAACCCTGTCTCGAAAAACCAAAAAAAAAAAAAAAAAAAAAAAAAGGTAATCTCTGCGACTCAGTGGTCACACACATCATCCCAGCATCTGAGAGCACGCAGCAGGTAGAGGATGAGACATCTTTTCATAATGAAAAAAGAAAAAAGAGTTAATCAAAAGGACATTTAAAACAAACATGCTGGTTATGCCTAGTAACTGAGGAAACTAAGTGACATCGCTATAAAGACAGATTTGGGCAAGCCGATGAGCAATGAGATCTATGTGACATTTGTCACCCCCAAACAGTTCATTCACGTGAGTGTACGCACACGCACACACACTCACGCAGACACAGACACACACACACTCACATACAGAGATGCACACACTCACACAAAGACACACACAGACACACACATACACAGAGATGCACACACTCACACAGACAGACCAACAGACACACACACATGCACGCATACACTCGTGCACAAACACAATTAACTTGGGTTTTTTTTTTCTCCTTAAAAAGTTGAAAGCATTCAATTTTCTGGCAACAGCTAAATTAAACCAGACGTCCAAGATACAGAGCTCTTGCTAACTATTTGGAAACCAAACATCCTTGTAATACCCTAAGGTCAGAATACACAGCAAAAGGGAAATCAAGAAGTATTTTAGGGAGGGAGACATGGCTCAATAGACAGACACTTGTCACCAAGCCTGGCACCTGAGTTTGATCCTGACCCTGTAACATGGAAGGAGAGAATGTATTCCCACAGTGGTCTTCTGACCTCCACACTCCCCGCATGCATGGTAAACTTCTGGTTTTCAAAAGACAAGCCATGGGCTAGGAGACAATATGGAATGATTTTGAATTTTAAAAAATTAGCAAAAAAATATGAACAGGCCTCACCAAAGACAACATGCCAGAGGCTGGTAGGTACTAAAGGGCGGGTCAGGGTCTTCAGTCACCACAAGGAGACACTGCCCCACCACACCATGAGAATGAGTACAATCAAGACCGGCTACAGCAGGTTCAGCAATATGCGGCAGCGGCAGACACACACTACTCATGGCACTGTAAAGTGCAGCTACTCCTTAGGAAAACAACCTGACCGTGTCCTTAAACTAAGTAAACATCCGCCTGCCAGCGACTTGGCCATTCTACTCCTAGACATTTGCCAAAGGAAAGACTTTTAAAGATTTACGTTTATTTATTTATTCATTTATTTATTTATTAGATTTCTTCTTTTAAACTATGTGCATGTGTGTGTGGGCACATGTGTGCAGGTGACCTGGGAAGCCAGAAGCTGTATATCCAGAGCTGGAGTGACAGGTGGTAGTGAACCCCTGATGTAGGGGCCAGGAACCAAACTCGAGTCCTCTACCACGCCCGTGCACCAGTGCTTTAACTGACGAGTCACCTCTCCGGCCTCTACTTTATTTTTATGTGTTTAAACTATGTGTATGTGTGTGGCGGAACTCAGGGGTATCCACTGCCCCCCACCCTACCCCTGGAGCTGCAGTTGTAAGTGTTGCGTGCTGCCTGGCATGGACGGTGGGAACTGGACTCGGGTCCTCTGAAAGGGACGAGTCAGCTCTCCAGCCCCAGTGTGTTTCTAGAAAGCTTGTTCAGAAACTTTGCTGACCGCTTAATTTCTAACAGCCTCAAAGTGGAAGCAGCAGGTGAAAGGCTAAGCAGACTGATCAAGCAGGGACACCAACGTAACTGCATCTTAAAATACTCACTTCAGAACCCAGACCAAAAAAAGTACCCACTGAGCGATTTCTTTCGATTGTATCCAAAGTGTAACACTCATTTATAAGGACAGGGGCAGCACAGAAGCTGTGGGTGCAACGGGCAGGCAGGGGTTAGGGAAAGAATTACGAGGATTAGTAAACGTTTAAGGCTGTAGGGCGTGTTCCGTATTTTGATAATGGTTTCAGTGGCGCAACCGCGTCCAGACTCATGTCGAAGTTTATTACCCAACTGCACACTTTAAATATGTGCAGTTTATTGTGCCAGGCAGTATCAACAAAGCTGGCTCAGAGAAGGCACAGTGATACAAGTCCTCTGGCCAGGGTCTCACGCTGATGAAATGCCATCAGGTGGTCACATAGAGATTGCAATAGAGATATTGCAATGCTCTATTAAAATAAAAGTGTAATCCAAATCTCTGCCCTGGAGATCTCTGATTACATGTAAGCCGAATTCCCTTTTCCTTAAGCTATGTGTTAAGAAGAATGTCTATACTTTATCTTAGCTAAAAGGCCCAGAAGTTAAGGCATTAAGAAGTGTGTGTGTGTGTGTGTGTGTGAGAGAGAGATAGAGAAAGAGAGAGAGAGAGAGAGAGAGAGAGAGAGAGAGAGAGAGAGCGCAGCGGCGGCAGTAGCAAAGAGCGTGTGTACTTTTGGGTTATCCGACCAACAAGCCTATACCAAGTTCCCTGCTCCTGCTACCTTTATACTTTCTTTTTTTGGTTTTTCGAGGCAGGGTTTCTCTGTGTAGCCCTGGCTGTCCTGGAACTCACTCTGTAGACCAGGCTGGCCTCGAACTCAGAAATCTGCCTGCCTCTGCCTCCCAAGTGCTGGGATTACAGGCGTGCGCCACCACTGCCCGGCACCTTTATACTTCTTACCAGGAAGGATAAGCAGGGTCCTCGTGTCTCCCATTTTTGCCTGTGATTTCTCCATCCCTATTTTTTTTTAAACAGAGCTAAGGCAATCAAAGGATTCCCTGGAGTTCTCAGCTTGCATGGCTATGGGCAGAGTTTCCTCCTAGTGGCTATGGCGCTTGGGAGGGCAACACTGGGCGGCAGAGCCTCTCCTGATGGCCTTGGACCTGTCCGCTCTGGGATATCATTGACTGAACTCATTTTGCCATGAGTCACTCATACCGGGGACAGTGTTTACCTGCTCCCAGAGCCAGAGTACAGCATGTGCTCGCTTGGTTTTGTTCCTTTTTTGGGGGGCGGGGGTGGTACTTGGGATTGAATCCAGAGCCTTGCACAATGCTAGGCAAACGTAAACGCTCTCCCGCTGAGCTACGACCCCAGCCCCCTGACCTGTTTCTTGGTGTCCACCTCCAGGATGTCCATCAGGTTGATCATGATGTTCTTATGAGTCTTCTTGTACTTCCCAACTCGCAGTGAGACGGTGAGCCAGCCGGGACGCCCCGTGCACATGAAGGTCTTGCTGCCCTGTTCCTTCCATTCCCGTACCTGCAACCACAGGACACGACTCAGCTGGCTCCACCCGGGATTCCCAGAGGGGCTCACGGCCCTTCTTTCAGGATGAGGGAACTGGGAAGAATGCCTTTACCAGGGCACCACTGGAGAGGATGGAGATACTCTAAGGGCCTTCCCTGTGCAGTCTCCCTAGCACACGAGGTCAACAGAATAGCCAGTGTATTGTTACTGCACAAGGAAGAATGCGAGAGAGAACTGGAGAACAGTTAGAGTACCCCAAAGACATCACGTGGAAAGTCCAGGAAAGGCTTTCTAGCAGTAACAGAGCAATTATAAACATGATTATCATCTCCATTGTACAACCACCCAATGATGCACCTACTGTACAGTGTCTTGTTAGATCTCTTCATCTCAGGTTGGGTGCCCTCCCCCCTTGCAGATAAGGAAACCTGGGCAAAATAGCTTGTATGAGGTCATACACCCCATGACTGGCAAGACCCAGATTCATAGCCGGGACTGAACAAGCACAGGGCCAGAAAGACAGAGCTGGAAAACAGATTGAAGCTTATTCTGTGCCAAGTCGATGCCCGCGGTCAGCGTCCACACACACGCTAAAACTCATGGAGCGACTTGACAGAGGGGGTCAGGGAAGGGGCAGCCAGCTAGCGGGGGTGGGGGTTGGGGGGTGGGGGTAGGGAACGACCCTGGCAAACTTCCACACTGGAGCAGAGGGCGATGTGCTACTGAGGACTAGAGGAGGCTGTCCTGTCCCTGCAGACGGACAAGGCAGGCGTGATGCGTGACTGAAGTCAGGGCATCCAAACACCAACCATCTCCTCTTCATATGCTTCTCCCCTTCATATGTGATCCCCTCTGCGCAGGCTGACTGTACCCTGCTGGCCACAGTGACAGTTTCAGGAATGGGACTGTGATCCCAGTAGGCGAGTCCCTACTGGATCTGGTTCCAGGAGGGGCACTCTCTCTCTACTGAGGTGGTGGCAACACTGGCTGGATCTAAGAGAGAGAAAGTGTTGGGGATTCCACAGGAAAACAGCACCCCACAAGAATGGAGCTAACTCGGGATGGAAGAGGCAAGAAAGACATGGCAGGCAGGATGATGATAACTGGGGAGGGGTCCTGGGTTCAGCTTTGCCTCAGCCAGTTGAACTGCTAATGTAACAGGCATTCACTAACATACTCTGGCCCAGAAGGGAGCTGTCGAGAACTCACAGGGCATCCAGCAGGTAAATGCTGTTCAGCACACAAGCTAGTATCCTTTTTACTAAAACTAAGTTATTGCAAGAGTCTGGTCGAGGGTCAGAGGCTGCCCTGGAGCTGTCTGACAGAGGGCTCCGGCTGGGGAAGGGCTTTCCTCTTATTCAATCTGGCAGAAAGGCACTGCTGTGAGCCGGCAGCGGGTAGACAAAGGGTGAGTTCCAAGACCACCCAGCTCGGCCTGGCCTGACTGCCTGACCGTGCAGCCGGGAGACTTTATGTAAACAGAGCGCGAGGGGGTGGATTAGCGGGTGCTGCTGGGTCACACAGGCAGGAACTATCAAGCCTGGACCAGGGTGGGGGGGAAGTTCTTTGTCAAAAATCTCAAGAGAGAGAGGAAGGGTCCAGAAAGTACCTGACTACCCAGGAAGCTATGGTAAGAAACTAGGCATGAGGCAACACAACCAGAGTATGAGATGAGATGGAGACACGAGGCTGAGGAGTTGAGAGTTCAGGCTCTTCCCCGAAGCCTTCCTAATTTACTGGTTGGGTTGTCCTGGGCACATGACTCACAATTTGAACCTCATTTTAGGAAAACAGGTCCTAGACACCAGGAGAGTGTGGGCTGTAAACTGCACACGCACACGAGTGGCACAGGTATGGTGTGTCGGGCCCCATTGTTCCCTGCACATCCCTCCATTTAGTTTAGGTTAACAAGCACTCACTAATAGACTCTTGCCCCGAGGGGAGCTGTCAGATAACAGTCCTGTCTTCTGGAGCTCACTGGGCATCCAGCAGGTAAATGGCAAAGAGAACCTGCAGACAGACCCAGGAGAACCGGTGCAGGTGGGGGCGGAGGACAGCAGAGAGCATGAACTACATAACCCAGGGTGGAGGTGCAAACGGCACTCTCTGCATCTCCTCTCCCTGGGTGAGGTCTCCTGGTCTGGAGGTCAGTCTGCCTGCACCTTCAGGCTAAGCCTGCGGTGCTCGGTCTGCAGCACACAGCATGAAGTACATAGAACAAGAGCGTGGTTGCCATGAGGGCAGCAGCAGGAAGCAGAGGCTCTCTACAGCCTGATGCAAGTTAGAGAGGAATAAAAGGAGGGGCAAAGGGAGCCCAGGCTAGCCCTGAGTGGTGGGGGAAGAAGCTTCACTGTGAAGAAGTCTTAGCCTAGGTGCCGGCTGGCCTATGTGAACTCATCTACTAACTGGGACGACTACATCTGGATGCAGAATCGCTGCACATCACCAGAGTCTGAGACCCTACACGGGATTGGGGGCCGATTCTGCCTTCTCTTTTTAATCCTCGATTGTAAAGGAATCCGAAGCACCTCGGACCGCAAAACAAACTTCCACCTCTCTCCCTGCATAATGCTCGTCTCCAAACTCTAACCTTTTTCCTCTCATGACTGTGCTCCTCGGCGTCCCTACTTTTGCTCAACCAATCTCTCCACTTGGATCTCCCCCCCCCCCATTTCCCAGCACCACCTTCCAGAGGCCATTCCTCCTCTGGAATGCGGGGGCCTGAAGAGTTACCTGACTGTTGCGCACCTCCCGAGGGTTTAGGGTCCCTCGTTTTCCAGGCACTGCGCATGCCCTGCACCTAGCGGACACTCTATAAGCTTAGGGGTAGGTTCTGTTTGTTGCCCCGGTGCTTTTGCTGATTCCGTTTCATCCTCGGACAGTCCCTTCCCCCATCGCACGCCCGTTCCTTTGCGATCCCCCTCCCGTGCCCGTTCCTCCGGCCCCACACACGCCCCCGTCGCCCGGCGAACCGCTACCCCGTCGCCCAGCCGCGCCCCGCGCCGCTCACCTGTTTCTGGATGTCCCGCACGCGTTGCTCGTGCAGGCGCGGCGCACTGCTCAGCTTGAACACCACCCAGGCGCGCACGTAGTAGTAGATGTCGAAGATGAGCGAGAGCGGCAGCAGGAAGAGGCACACGAACACCCAGCGCTGGTGGATGAGAACGAACTCCAACCCCTTCACTCGCACCCAGAGCAGAAAGAGCAGCGCGCACACGGCCAGCGACACGGCGGGCTCCATGGTGTCGCGGCGCGCCGCGCGGGAGGGTGCGGGCTCGCGCCGCCCGTCACCGTCGCCCGCTCCGCGCTCTGCCGGCTCAGCGCCTGCCGCCACCGCCCCGGGAGCCTGTAAGTCGGACCCGCCGCCTCGCGATTGGCTTGGGTCGCCAAGGTTCGGTGGGCCGAGACCCAGGCGGCGACCAATGGTGAGCCGCGCCGGGGATCGGACCAGGGAGCCGCTGCGTTCATTGGCTGCGGGAGCCGGGATGCTCCACCTCTTCTCGTCGGCGCGCGAGGAGGGGCTGACCTGGGCTGGGGGCGCTGGTAGGGTCGGCCAGCGGCCGGCTTGGCGGGACTTAGGGTTCTCGCTCTGGAGGCAGCGGGGCCACCCTTGATCTCCCCGTTAGGTGGCGCGTCCCTTGGACACTCGTCAAGCAGTCGTGCGTTGGGTTACCTCCCCAGGGTGGGAGGCGCTCCCATAACCACCCTGCAGCCCTGGCAGGAGAGTATTTGGCCTTGACCCGGGCAGGTCATGTCAATCCGTAGGCACAAGGCCAGGAGGGGGGTCCTTTCAATTTTCAAGGCGTGTACCATAAATACATTTGAACTACCCCCTTAGCAGTTCTGGGCCGTGGGTAGTTGGGACGCCCCCCCCCCATTTCTTCATCCACGATGGTGAATTCCACCTGTCGAATAATTTAAAAAGCAGAGGCATTGATGGCATTTTTTCCATGCTGAAGCCAAAGTAGATGGAGGCTTGGAGACAGAAAGAAATAGCTTCAAGGCGGCTTGACAGCCCTAGATTAAGAGTGAGAACGCAGCACAAGGCCCTGGCTTTGCAGAGTAACCTGGCCCAGGCTATGGAACAGCCTCTGACCTCGCCAGAAGCTTAGGTTCAGTGGTATTGCACTTTCCCTGAACAGAAGAAAGCTCTCAATATTTATTTTTCAAACCTGTCATCACGTCACAGGCCCTTCTCTGCTTCACGTGTCTTTCCTGATTCCCTCCCTTTCCACCTTTGTCCAGACACAGACTCTGGCCCTCCATTCTGCCGTCCTTTCTGGCTCTTTCCCATTGTATCACCGAGCTAAAGCACTACACAGCCTAGAGATCCTCAAGGTGGCACCTTTAGCGCCAAGTTTATGTACTTCCTTCAGAGGCGCACGGTTCTTCCCATTTTTGTATAATTGTCCCTTTGTGTGTCTCCCCCTCCTACAGATGAAGCTTCAGGGCAAACAATGCCTTGTTATTACAGCACTTTTGTATTTCCAGTTTGTGGCATGATGACACTGTGTACACACCGTGTGTTGACCAATGGATAAATAAAGAATGTATGTGGGAGTTCAAATATCTAATAGAAATCAAAGGTCAAAGTGAGAGGTTGTTTACCCTATGCTTCTAAAGGGAGCAGTCCAGACTGGAACCTCCATACCCAGCTAGGACAGCTACTGATAAGCGTTAGTAGCTTACCCAAATGGGAACGTCCTTTAAATGTAAGACACATACATGTTCATAATATTCATATTCACGTTGGTCAAAATGATTACATTATCTTGGGCTAATATTAAAAGTTTTCTTTATTTCTTGGTGTACATGTATGTGTATATGTGAGGACATGACAGCAACCTCACACACGCCTGTGCATGCAAGGGAGAGCGTGCATGCTTGTGTGCGTAGACAAAAGTTCAGTGTTTACTACCTTCTTTTTGAAACAGTGACTCTCAATCTGGAGCTTGCTAGACTGGCGGGCCGGTAATTCCTAAGGGATCCATGCTTTTATTTTTTCCCCTTCTCAGTGCTATTGCAGGTGTGCACTGTCATACCAAGCTTTTTTTTTTTTTTTTTTTTTTTTTTTTTGGTTTTTAGAGACAGGGTTTCTCTGTGTAGTTCCGGCTGTCCTGGAACTCACTCTGTAGACCAGGCTGGCCTCGAACTCAGAAATCCACCTGCCTCTGCCTCCCAAGTGCTGGGATTACAGGCATGTGCCACCACTACCCGGCCATACCAAGCTTTGAAAATAATTTTTTAAGTAGTTTTTGTGTGTATATGTATGCTTACGTGTGCTCATGTGTGCCATTTGAGCGCAGCAGCTTGTGAGGCTCAGAAGAGGGCAGTGGGTTCGCTGGAATGGGAGTTACAGACAGCTGAGAGCCACCGTGTGGGGCTCAGGTGGAGCTGTCTCTCCTGCCCCCCAGAGCCTGGCTTTTAATGTGGATGATAGGGGCTTGACCTCAGATCCTCCTGCTCCTGTGATAAGCACTTTGCGATCTGAGCCATCTTCCCAGCCCCGATTTCGTGTTTTAAAGGCAGTTTCTAGAAATTATAAAATGACAGGTTTGTGCCATGCTATGTACGTAGGAGCTCCAGTCCAGAGAGGCGGTCAGAGGAGAGAGCCTGGTCAGCCCGTGTCTTGCCCTGGACCTGCTCCAAAGCAGCTTTTCATACCAACACTTTATTTTGGAGGTTAAGCATGCTGAGAGAGGTTCAAGAACATTAACTTAAGAATTAACTAGCAATGAGTATTTTGTAGAAGAAGCAATGGAAATTACTATTGGGATAGTCTGATCCTTGGAAAGAGAAGATAAAAAAAAGTCGATAAAAATTTTATTTTCAGGCAGCAACGGTCAGATAAAAGGAATGAAAAAGTAGTCCTAGCAGTTGCTTAGCTGGTGAGCGTGTTCTCCCCCTGTCCTGCTTGCCTCTTTGCACACCGACCCCTCCTCTGTCCCTCTCGTCACAAACTCATCCTTCGGATTGCTGTTGTCTAAACAAGGAGGAAAGCCACCCTGAGCTGGGCCAGTTAATGGTGGGCCTCCTGCAGTCGCCATGCAAGGACACAGGGTGGCCTGGCACTTCAAAACCTCCCTCCTGGGCCTCTCTCTCTCTCTCTCTCTCTCTCTCTCTCTCTCTCTCTCTCTCTCTCTCTCACACACACACACACACACACACACAGGAAATGACATCATAGTAGAAATCTTTTTGAGTCATTTGTTAATTTGTCCTAGAGTCAAAGTGACTGCTTTGAACCACAAATCTGTTCATAACCGCACATTAGTTACAGAGTTGGTGGAGCGTGAGAACAGGTCAGTCGGAATATGGGAAGAGGTGCTCTGGGCAGCACTTTGCAGGCTAACCAGAAATTAAGGACAATCCCTGTAATGGTTCAACCACAAACACTTTCCTGAAGTGCAGTTTTCCGTTTCTTTTCCTGATAAACACAAGCCTAAACCTCACAGTCCCCTCCCCTCCCCCAATTAAAGAGTTTAATAAACAACAGAGTCCTGGCATTTCCTGCATGTATATAGAATCATTTCTCAGATCATTTGGTCTTTAAGCCAGGGTTAGTCTAAGGAAATGGAGGTGTTCAGACTCAGAGGTCAAGTAAGTTGTATTATTGTCTTGTTCGGACAAACAGTGAAGTTGGACTATGGCTCTCACAGTCTGGATCTTTCCAGCATTTGAATCTTCTCCCTTCGTTAGGTGGGTCATCATTTCCTGTGGCTCCACTCAACAGATATAAAGTGTGGCTTGAAGACTGGTTACACAGGAATGCTTGCTAAATTATACTCTAGACTGTCACAGCTCACTGAATCTAAACTTCAGCAATGGCCTTTCTCTGTCTCTCTGTCTCTGTCTCTTTCTCTCTCTTTCCTCTGTCTCTTTCCTTCTTCCTTCCTTCCTTCCTTCCTTCCTTCCTTCCTTCCTTTCTATCCCTTCCTTCCTTCCTTCCTTCCTTCCTTCCTTCCTTCCTTCCTTTCTTTCTTTTTTTCTTTCTTTCTTTCCTTATTTGGTTCTGGACATCAAACACAGGGCTCTGGGTATGCTAGGCCTGTACTCTATCACTGATCTACATCCCCAGTACCTTAGCAGGATCAGTGTAACATTACTTCTCTTCCTTCCTGGGCCCCTCCTTTTTCTATATTAAAGGTCAGTATTTATTGAACTATAACATCAACCACTGGTGGGAATTTAATATTTTCTCTAATTTTCAAATACTGGTTTGATGAAAGCCCAAGCCACCACCAGTGGGACTAGCCCTGGCATCATGGAACTGTCTTGGAACTGAATGGAGAATCCCACTGTCACCATCTATTTATGACAGAGAATGGGGAAGGAGGCTGGGGACACAGGACATCCAGGGAGACTGGAGGAGTACTAAGGCAGCTCCTGGCAGTAATGGCGCATGGCTGCACGTGTTTGTAACTCCAGCATCAGGGGAGAAGATGGTGGTTCCCAAGAGCTTGCGGGACAGACAGCCTAACTAGAAACGGGGACTCTCTGATTCAGTGATGTGTCCTGGCTCACGTCAATAAGGTTATGCTCTGGCCTCCACCTGTGAGTGCATGGTTGGGGACACACTCATGTATGTAACACACAGAGAGAGGCATGTGTGAGTGCACAAAAAGACCTGTACAATGTACACAGAGACATGTACACACACAGAGTCATGCATGCACACATACATACACACACATACACACTCATGTATGCATGTACACATGTGCACATGTGGTGCTGGCAGTCTCTTCTTTCCTATATAGCAAGAACTAGCATCAGTGGACAGGGGGGCTTGTCATATAAAATCTCTATAAATATGCTTAAAATGGACAACTGACTGAGAGTGTGTTTGGGGATCTTCAAGATGTCCTCTTTAGCTGGGCAGTGGTGGCGCACGCCTTTAATCCCAGCACTTGGGAGGCAGAGGCAGGCAGATTTCTGAGTTCGAGGCCAACCTGGTCTACAGAATGAGTTCCAGGACAGCCAGGACTATACAGAGAAACCCTGTTTTGAAAAAAAACAACAAAACAAAACAAAACAAAAAAGATGTCCTCTTTAATGTCTACAGGGCTGTAGAGGGCATCTTCACCCAGAAGAAACAAGATTGCCTCATCAGAGGGGGAGGAAAGACACTGGTATGAGTGACTCAGTGATTGGCATATAGGATGGAGGCAGGCGCTCCAGACTGTTTGTCATTTGCCCCTGTGCATCTCCCTGAATTTTTGCTCCCCAGGCACAAGTCCCATTGGCCTGAGCTTGAGAGGAATTTTTTTGTTTGTTTTGTTTTTGAAAGATTAAAAAAGGAAGGAAGGGCTGGCCATGGTGGCACACACCTTTGTTCGTTCGTTTGTTTGTTTGTTTTTATTAAATGTTTGCTTTATTTACATTTTAAATGATATCCCCTTTCCTCATTACCCCTTCGAAAACCCCCTATCCTATCCCCCCTCCTCTCCTTCTCCCTCCCCACTAATTTCCTGACTTGTATTCTCCTGTTCCGGGGAATTAAGCCTTCACAGGACCAATGGACTCTCCTCTCATTGATGTCTGAAATGGTTATCTTCTGTTACATATGTAGCTGGAGCCCTGAGTCCCTCAATGTGTACTCTTTGGTTGGTGGTTTAGTCCCTGGGAGCTCTGGGGGTTCTGGTTGGTACATGTTATTGTCCTGCAAGGCTGCAAACCTCTTCAGCTTCTTGGGTCCTTTCTCTAGCTCCTCCATTGGGAACCCTATGCTCAGTCTATTGGTTGGCTGTGAGCCATGGGTATTTTGATCTACCTTCCAATAAGGCTCAAAGACTTTGGTCTTCCTTCTTCTTGAGCTTCATGGGGTCTGTGAGTTGAATCTTGAGTATAATGAGCTTTGGGGCTAATATCCACTTATCAGTGAGTGCATACCATGTGTGTTCTATTGTGATTGGGTTACCTCACTCAGGATAATATTTTCTAGTTCCATCCATTTGCCTAAGAATTTCATGGATTCATTGTTTTTTCTTTTTCTTTCTTTCTTTCTTTCTTTCTTTCTTTCTTTCTTTCTTTCTTTCTTTTTTTGGGATTTAGTTTTTTTCTTAAAGGTTTATTTATTTATTATATGTAAGTACACTGTAGCTGTCTTCAGACAGCAGAAGAGGGCGTCATTTACAGATGGTTGTGAGCCACCATATGGGTGCTGGGATTTGAACTCATGACCTTCAGAAGAGCAATCGGTGCTCTAACCCACTGAGCCATCTCTCCAGCCCCGATTTAGTTTTTTTCGAGACAGAGTTTCTCTGTATAGCCCTGGCTGTCCTGGAACTCAGGACAGGCTGGCCTCAAACTCAGAAGTCCGTCTGCCTCTGCCTCCCAGAGTGCTGGGATTACAGGCGTGCGCCACCACCACCCGGTGAATTCATTGTTTTTAATAGCTGAGTAGTACTCCATTGTGTAAATGTACCACATTTTCGGTATCTATTCCTCTGTTGAGAGACATCTGGGTTCTTTCCAGATTCTGGCTATTATAAATAAATAAGGCTGCTATGAACATAGTGGAGCATGTGTCCTTATTATATGTTGGAGTATCTTCTGGGTATATGCCCAGGAGTGGTATAGCTGGGTCCTAGGTAGTGTTATGTCCAATTTTCTGAGGAACTGCCAAACTGATTTCCAGAGTGGTTTTACCAGCTTTCAATCCCACCAGCAATGGAGGAGTGTTCCTCTTTCTCCACATCCTCTCCAGCATTGGCTGTCCCCTGAGTTTTTGATCTTGTCTATTCTGACTGGTGTGAGGTGGAATCTGAGGGCTGTTTTGATTTGCATTTCCCTGATGAGGAACACACACCTTTAAGCCCAGCAATGTACGCTTCTGCTCAGTTCAGAGTCTCCTTTTTATATTGCCCAGCATCCCAGCACCGGGAATGGAACCACCCACAGCGGATGAGTCTTCCTACCCCGGTTAAGATAACCTTTCATAGGCATGCCCTATGACCCCCACAAATGATTCCACGTCTCATCATTTTGACCGTCGAGATTACCCATCACGATGTATATTCGGCTTTCACAACCTACAAGCTGAGGTACTCAGTCTGTCTGGAGACCAGTCATGGATCCGTGGAGGGGACAAGAAAACAACTAGCAAAGCCAGACTGGAGGGAGCATGACAAAACCTAGAACAAATACAATCTTCACTAAAAATGCCCAGAATAGCACACACCTCCTCACAATTACATGAGGTAGCAATCCGTTCCATGAAAATGCAGACAGTGACGACTTTGTGTCGGACACTGACGGAGAGATGAGGATGGGCATATTGTCGGACACATTCCACAGGGTGGCGCTCACTGAGAAGCTGGCTCTGGACATGGGCTTGCCCCATCCCCCACATTTCAGAATCAACTACATTTGTCTCGGAATGTCCTTCTTGATCCCTAGTCTTGGGATGGGTTGCCTCCCAACTCTGTGACAAGGAAGGACAAGAAAACAGAACAGTCTGAGAGCGACAACTCTGTCCTGGAGAACAGCTGGAAGGTACTCCCAACAGAGGTACTGTCATGTATCCCAAGATCTAAAAATGCCCCAGTGGGAAGGAGAGGCTCGAAGTTCAGTCTTGGGAAGACTTGGCTACAGAGAGAAAGCTCAAACCGCAACCCTGACTACTTGAGTCAGCGTCCCGGGTGTTTCTGTTGGGTGCTGTGAGATGGCTTTGAAGGTGTGTCATTAGGAGTTGCTATTTGCTCTGTTACTTGGGAGGATCACCCAAGGGGACACTCACTCAGCTCTACCTGGGTCTCTCTCTTGGGAACTCCACCGGGCTGCCATAACTGGCTTCCCCAGTTGATTTCTGCCCACTGTTTTGAGTGTCTGTTTGTTGGTTTGTGTTATTCTTAATGAACTCACTCATTTTAAAGCTAAAAGTATGACTATATGACTATATAACATCTCATTCTTGAGACTGTGCAAATAAACTCTTCAGGACTTCTGTAGGGGATACTTTGGTAGGTGATATGGCAATCATGGTAAGTGCTAGTATTTATTGAATATGTGTTATTGGTCAGTCCCTGTGATAGCCAACTTTAGATGCCAACTTGACCTGATTAAGGAATATCCAGAAAGCTGGCAAAGCATTATTTCCGTGTATGTGCGTGAGGAAAGAGACTGGCTCACACATTGCATAAGGAGCTCTTTTTATGTGCATATCACACCCTGGGCCTTGATCTCTCTATAGAGTTCAGGCTGACCCGAAATCTGCAGTTCTCCTAAGTACCAGGAGCATTATGATTAGGCACCAATGTGCCTGGGAAGATTGGCATTTGAATCGGTGTAATAAGGAAGGGGAATTTACCATCACCTCCCATGGGGTGGCCACCATTGCAGGCACTATGGTCCCAGGCAGATCAAAACTCAAAGGAAAGGTGAGATTCACCTCTTTTGTGCAGCCAGCATACACTTCCCGTTGCTGCAAACCCAAACCACGTCCTTAGGCCTTCAGACTCAGCCCTGAGCCGACCTTTGTCTTCACCTTGCAGACAGCCTGCTGTGGGCTTTCCCTCTGTGACCACGACTCTCATTATAAACACTCATCTCCTGCTAGCTGGAGTTTCTGCAGGGAATGCTAGTGAACACGGGCATAATTATAGATGCTTTTCCTGTAACGGTAGCATAACTAAACACACGGTGACAGTGAGAAGCCCAGCGTGGTTGGTCCAGCGCTGTGGAAAGGCTTAAAGTGGACTCAGGAATGATTGCTATCCAGAACCTAGGTGACTATACCCATCACTCCATACAGCTCTCAAAACCCTGTGTGCTGTCAGTCTCCCAAAGACCAATATCAGAGGCTTGCTCTCCAAGGCCATGCCGCCATTGGGAGGTGCCAGGATCTTTGAGAGGCGGGACTGTGTGAGAGTTCTTTTGGTCTTCGGTGGCATGTCCTTAGAGAGTGTTGTGGGACCCTGGCCTTGCCTGTTTTCATTTTTTCCCTTCCTTCCTGGCTCATAAGTCAATGGCTTTGCTCTGATACGTGCTCTTTCTATAATGCACTGTTTTA